>PVJC01022489.1:0-27274 GCA_004026665.1 Murina feae
CACACAGCTGCCCTCCCCTGTAGGCCTGGGTCCATTCCAACTGCCCTCACCTACAGGCCTGGGTACCCCCCAACTGGCCTCCCCTGCAGGCCTAGATTGCCACCAACAGCCCTCCTCTGCCAGCCTGGTCACCCCAACTTTCCACCCAGGCAAGTCTGATCCCCCCCAACTATCCTCCCCTTCAGGCCTGGGTCCCTCACAACTGTCCTCCCCCCTAGGCTGGGTCCCTGGCGCCTCCTTCCCAAGTGGGAGCAGCACCTACCAAGTGGCAGGGAGGGGGGGGCCTTTCCGCCCCGCAGACCAAGTCCCCACGTGTGCCTCCTTCCCCAGCGGCTCTGACCCCAGCGGCTCTGAGCTGAAGTGGAGCTCACAGCGCTGGGGTGTGGGGCCTTTCCACCCCATGGGCCGGGTCCCTGCACGCCTGGACCCTGCAAGGCATCAGCCACCACCCGCCCAGCCCACTCTGCTGCCCGCTGGTTTCCATGACTCACCCGCTGCTCTCTCCATGGCTCCAGGCCGCCATCTTGCCTAGGCTAATTTGCATACAGCCACTCTGATTGGCTGGTGGGCGTGGCTTACCCTGTCTTGGAGAAACGGTTAATTTTACTATTTCGCTTTTATTAGTTTAGATTGCATTTAAAACCCAGGAACTATAAGGAAATGTAAATAAAAGGCAGTCTAGGATGTGAGCTTGGTAATGCAGATAGTAACCACAAAGACGAGACACCAGAAGGTCAGTCACCAGCTTATAAAATTGATTTAAGGTTAAAAAAACCAACAACAGGCTCTTTGGGTCAGAGGCATTTGGATTTCAAGCCTCTCTCTGCTACATTTGTGTTATAAGAGACATTTCATCAACTGAATGTATTTCCTCATTTATAAAATGGGGACAAAAACACATATCTCATAGAAATTTTTAAAAAAATCAGAACTAGTGATCTAATGTAAGGAAAGCATGGACAGTAGTCTGTAACTCTCTAAGCACCTTGAAGTCACCTGGAGAGTGTGCGAAGCTCCTGATGCCCTATCCCATCTCTGTCCAATTACATAGGCGTCTGCAGAGACTGGGCCTTGCTGTTCTAGGGGGAAAGCTCCCTCAGGGATTCCCGTGTGCAGCCAAGGATTTGAACAAGGAATGGAAAAGCTCACCCTTGAGTGAACTCTCAGTTAATGTGATCTAACTCTCCTAGTCTGTATGATATGAATATGCCTAATTCAGACACAAACTTTTATTTCTGAACAGAATCCTCAAGGCCAGATAATCTGTCCCCATGCTTTGGGAATAAAGAAGCTGAACCCAGGAGCTCACAATCGTGTAGTGAGTGGTGAGGTGGGGGTCCTGGATTTCATGTTATCACTCTGAAGTTGTCCTTCCGGCATAGCTTATATATATATTATTGATTTTTTACAGAGAGGAAGGGAGAGGGATAGAGAGTTAGAAACATTGATGAGAGAGAAACGTGGATCAGCTGCCTCCTGCACACCCCCCACGGGGTATGTGCTCGCAACCAAGATACATGCTCTTGACCAGAATCAAACCTGGGACGCTTCAGGCTGCAGGCCGACACTCCATCCACTGAGCCAACCCGGCTAGGGCCTGGCACAGCTTTTAAGTGGGGAAGTGCGGTCTCAGGTAAGGCGAAGTTTTATCGTTCCTTTGCTTCTTCCTTTTTCCACAGTATTTTGTGGCAATGAGGACAGAAATAGTGGCAGAAACAGAGGATTATGCCCTCAACTACGGCCCTCATTCGCTTGGCCTGGCAGAATTCACTCACAGAAACTCTAGAGCAGAAGCACTGCACCCTAGCCATGCCTCCACGTGGAGGGCGCAGGCACATGCTATGTGGCTCCTGATATGCGGTGTCATCATGCTGTTCCATCTCACTGAGCACTTCCTGTGTGAGTGATATGGAAAATCTGAGCAATTTACACAAGAGTTATGAGCCATCATACAGGTGAATTTAATTTTTAATTACTCTTTAAAATGCTTTTAATAATTAGTAGCAATAACCACTAATTGGCATGTAAACCATTCTTGCAGCAGCAGGCAAACTATAGGGTTACTTCTGCACACCCACACCCAATCAACTGAAAATTGCTTTAAAGCTTATCTTATAATTACTGTGCTTAATGCTGTTTGCATTGTTTGGAAGCTTTTGTAATTAATTTTTTTTTTTTTTTTTTTTTTTTTACCTCTGAACCTGTACATATCAGTCGTTTGCTCAGCAACATCTTATTTACATTGAATTGTTTAGACACACATGACATACATAAGGGGGAAAATAATGGGTTTGTTTTTACCTGCCAAATGTTTTTCCTGTTTACATACTGGATAGATCCCACTAAGCATCTGAAACTGTCCTCCTACCCACTTTCTTTCTTGTTTTTCTCAATGTGGTTACACTATGTCACAATTACCTTTTTAGTCACACTATTGATTTTGCAAATATTCTGGGCAAAGGGCATTTAATTTGAATGTTTTTATTAAAGTATAGGCTGACATAATTAAAGGTGCATAGTTTATTCCTTGAGAATCAATGATCGATGCATGTTGATGCCAGTAATTATCCCTACGATCTAAGAGTGGCAGCCACAGTTAACCATTTAAAAATCATAAACTAAACTGAGATTATTGCTATGCTAAACCAATTTTAGAAATAAGTGATAGACCTGCCAGAGTTTTCAAAGCAGTAAGTGGCAAATAAAATTTTATGATGAGTGAGGCAAAAGATAAAAACTTGTCTTTAAAATTATGGGCCATTATGTATTCATTATGAACTGATATCAGATGAAGATGTGGATAGGAAAACTCGTTCTTTTATTTACTCACATATCAAATTGTTATTGGGAATATGTTGTGCCTAGCAATGTGCTAAAAATGAGAATATGAAAATAATAAAATGTTGTGGGAAGTTAGAGTCTTGAAGGTCAGAAAAAAACTCAATTTGAAAATCTTGGTTCCATAACAAAATAACTGGAAGATTTTCAGAAATCTATTTGATCTCTCAGAACCTAATTTTTTATCCAAAAAGTTGGACAGTGATGCTTGCCTTGAAGGCCCATTATGAAGATTAAATAAAATATAATATGTGAAGCACTTTTCATTTTACTTAATGCCTGTATGGTGTAACTCTAATTAGACCAAAGATCTCAAGGCCAGTGAATGAATGCTATCTCTCTAACCTATAAGATCCTTTAATTACAGACAACAGAAACAGATTCTGGCTGCCTAAGTAGGAGAGACATGTATTGGAAACTTACTGAGAAACAAGATCAAGTAGAAGGCTAGAGAATTAGGTTTGAAAATAGAGGAAGAACTGGTTGGTGTAACTAAGGTGTGCTGAACTCAAGTCTTGGAGGGTCCTTCCAGTGAACATATGCATTCCAAATTTTTTCAGAGTCTTTTCATCTTTGTTTTCAAGATTCAAAGTCTTAAGAGAAGGGAAGAGAGGAAGAGGGAGAATGAAACTAGTAGAGCTTGCTTTTACTATGCACCTATCCCTTAGGAGGAGAAGTTGGGGCAACTTGATTTATAGGTGCACTGTGACTATATACCACTGGGGAGAAATCAGAACACTAGTACCAAAAGAGAGGTGATGGGTGATCAGCAGCCCCAAATCAACACAAAATGTGTCACAGAATCTGGTCAGTGTCATAAGTAGGATTGGCTTCATGAACATGTGATTTGTACAATCACAAAGGGCCCCATGCTTAGCAATCTCAGCACTTAGTTTAAATATTCTGTGACACAATTTTACATAGATCAATGCAATAGAATGAGAGCCCAGAAATAAGTCTTCACTTATATGATCAACTAATCCATGACAAAGGAAGCAAAGATATATGAGAGGGTAAAGACAGTCTCTTCAATAAATGGTGTCAGGAAAACTGGACAGAGATACATGCAAGAAAAATTAAATTGGATCATTTTTCCCCCCATATACAAAAATAAAGTCAAAATGGACTTTAAATGTTTGGCATGAAACCATAGAACGAGAAGAAAACCCAGGCAATAAACTTTTTGGCATTCATTGGTCTTAGCATTGTCTTTTAGATAGGTCTCCCCAAGCAAGGGCAACAAAAGCAAAAATAAACAAATGGAACTACAGTAAGCTAAGAAGTGTTTGCACAGGGAAGGAAACCATCAACACAGAAAAAGATCACTTATTGAATGGGAGAAAATATTCACAAATGATACATCCGATAAGTGGTTAATATCCAAAATAAACAAGGAACTCATATACATTAACACAAAAAATTCAATAAAAACATGGGCAGAGGACCTGACTCAACAATTCCCCGAAGATGACATATAGAAGAGTCAAAAGACATGCAAAGAAGCTTAACGTCACTAACCATCAGGTAAATGCAAACTGAAACCAATGTGAGATACCACCTCATATTGTCAGATGGCTACCATACAAAAATTAACAAAGAACACATGCTGGCGAGTAAGTGGAGGAAAGGGAACCCTGCTGCACTGCTGGTGGCATTGTAAACTGGCATGGCCACTATGAAAATCAGTATGGAGATGTCTCAAAAAATTAAAACTAGAGCTGCCATGTAACCCACCAAGTCCACATCTAGGTATTTACCTGAAGAAAATAAAAACACTAATTAATTTAAAGCCCTGTGTTCATTACAGCTTTATTTACAATAGCCAAGATATAGAAGCGCCCTTAATATCTATAGATATAGATGACTGGATAAATAATACATACATGCACGCATGTATACACACACACACACACACACACACTCAATGGAATGTTATTCAGCAATAAAAAAGAACAAAATCTTGCCATTTGCAACAATATGGTTGTACCTAGAGGGAATTATGCGAAGTGAAATAAGTCAGATAAAGACAAATACTTATTGGTGGAACATAAAAAATATAAAACAAATGAATAAACAAAACAAACAGAAAAGCTTCATAGATATACAAGTAAGGAACAAGTTCATGGTTACCAAAAGGGAAAGAGGTAGAGGAATGAGGGGTTGGTAAATATTTAAAAGAGTAAAAATAAATAAATGTGAATGATAAAAAAGTAAAATGGTAAAATTGGAAGATAAAATTGGAGAATATATTCATGACCTTAAAATACACATTCTTAAATAGGTTACAAAAAAAGATTAATCATAAAGGAAAATGCTGATAAATTGGGTTACATTAAAGTTAAAAACTTCCATTCAACAGAAGATCCCATTAAGAGTAAAAAACTTCCATTCAACAGAAGATCCCATTAAGAGTAAAAAAATAAAATAAAATAAAATAAAATAAAATAAAAGGGAGAAGATATCTCTACCACATATATCTGACAAAGAACTCATATCCAATATATAAAAAGAACTAGAAATCATTAAGAAAAAGACCCAATATAAAGGTAGACAAGAGATTTTTTATAGACCCTTCACAAAAGAGGATATCCAAATAGCCAACAAACATGACAAGCTATTTAACCTCATTAGCAATCAGGGAAATTAAAAAAAAATAGCATAAAGCAAAGAAACTATGGTTATAGATTAGAGATAAGAACAACCTTATACTCTCTCTGTATGGCAATACAAAACAGCAGAAGAAACCTGAATGAACTATGGGGAAAATCCCACCGTAGTCAAATAAACCAGTGTGCTTCCAGGCCATTAGAAACTTGTCACTGACTTAACTATCATCTTGGGCTTCCTTCCAGCTAGCCTCCTCCTGCAGTCACTGGAAGCAACAGCGGATCCCAGCTATGGCCCCTATCTTCTTGGCCTCAAGCTCATATGTTAATGGAAGGGCTTTTAAGGACGATGGTGGAGAGAGTAAGCAGAGCAGTTCAGCTTTCCTTGTGTTATTTTAGAATTGGTGCAGCTCTGCTTTTCAGTGTTCCCTGATACCAAGACTTTTTCCATTCTCTTATCAAGTATTTTTATAGCAACTCAGGCTTCTAGCCCAACATTTTCCCAAGGCGTGAATTTCCCGAACATGACCAACAAGTGCTCCTTCAGCCTTTGTTGGCGTACCTCCAGCCCAGTTTAGTTCTGGGATAGATTTAATTGTCAAAAAGTTCTTCCTTTTATGGAGCTGAACTTGGACTCTCTGTGACATGCAGCAACAGGTGCTTTGGAATCACTTAAATTAGTTCTGACTCCTCTTCCCCATGCAAATGCAAAATATATTCTCTAATTACAATGAAAAATTTTTTCGCTCTTGAGGCTCATTCCCGTGGGAAAAGGCAAATATCTATAAGATCTCCTTTAAAGAAGCTCCTTGAGAAGTAAGTGTATATACCCTAGGGTGGAGCCTGAGAGGACCTACATACCAGCTGAATAGGATTTTGCTGTATTTCCACCCTGCGAGATTCTCCTGCAGGTTTATTTTGCCTTCTGAACTTCAGACTCTCCGTGAGGAACACATGGCTCTGTTGCCTCCATCACTTGAAATGCGCCAGGCTCACGTCCAGCTGAATCCATCGCGTGGGAGACAGAGCCGGTCACAAACACGCTGGTGCCAGGAAGGACAGCCCAGACACTTGCCATCTGTGCCTCAGCCTTCTCCAGTTCTGTTCTTCAGTTGCTTGTCTAGGGACACACCCATAACACACTATTCCTCACTCCCCCTGGCAATGGGAAGAGTAGCACATTGCACAACAGGAGATTTTCGAGGAAGGCCTTATTTTATGAGATTTTCCCTAAATTTTAGCAAGATATATATATATATATATATATTTTCAATCTGCTAGAGTAGCATGCATTTGAATGGGTGTGCTCAAATTAATCTACTCCAGAATAACAAGATCTTCATAATGGTATTTTGTTTTGTTGCGTAGGGAAATCAAGTCAATGGCTCTTTGTATATGCATAAGCATTCATTGAATAAAAGACTCAAGTACTGCAAATACTTGGTTATTTTTCAGAGTCATATTGACCAATGGCCTCTTTCTCAACCCAGAACTGAGTCCTGAATAACATATCTCCTCTTTAGTTGTATTGCAATATGCTGCTTCTTTATTTTTTAAATATATTTTATTGATTTTTTTACAGAGAGGAAGGGAGAGGGACAGAGAGTTAGAAACATTGATGAGAGAGAAACATCGATAAGCTGCCTCCTGAACACCCCCTACTGGGGATGTGCCCACAACCAAGGTACATGCCCTTGACTGGAATCAAACCTGGGACCTTTCAGTCCACAGGCTGACACTCTATTCACGGAGCCAAATTGGTCAGGGCTATGCTGCCTCTTTTTTAAAAATATTTTTATTGATTTCAGAGAGGAGGGGAGAGGGAGAGGGACAGGGAGAGGGAGGGAGAGAGAGAGAGTGAGAGATGCACCAATGATGAGAGAGAATCATTGATGGGCTGCTTCCTGCACACACCCTGCTGAGGATCAAGCCTGCAACCTGGTACATGCCCTTGACTGGAATCAAACCTGGGACCCTTCAGTCTCCAGGCCAATGCCTATCCACTGAGCCAAACCAGCTAGGGCATTATGCTGCCTCATAATGCTAAAAATGCACCCATTATACTCCCTTACCCCTTAATACCAGTTTCAGCAATATAATAAGAGAGTTCAAATACTATTCCCTTGATGGTCTGTCTCATACCTTATACCCTAATTGCCTCTGTATAATTTTTCCCCTTGATTATTTGCTCTCTGACCAAAGTCGAACCATACAATCTAATCTAATAAAAGAGTAATATGCAAATTAACCATCACTCTGAGACACCTAAGCCATGCCCACCAGCCCGTCAGAGCAACTGTATGCAAATTAACCCAGCCAAGATGGCGGCCGGCAGCCACAGAGCTGGAACAAGCAGAAGGCTTGCCCTGGCGATGCAGGAAGCTAAGGTTCCTGTCTGCCTAGGCCAGCTGTGGCAACAAAGTTTCCACAACAAAGTTTCAATTATAGAAGATAAATAAACCCCAGAGACCTGCTTCCAGCCTTGGGCTCAAGGAAGCACTGGGAGCTTGAGTTGTCAAGGGCAACCCAACCAGGGCTCCAGTTAAAGCAACAAAGTTTCAACTTTAGAAGTTAAATAAATTCCAGATACCAGTTTCCAGCTAGCCTCGCTGCAAACAGCCATCAGTCTCTCACCCAGGCTGACCAGGAACCACAGTAGGAACCCAAACCCTGAAGGGACTGTGGGCAGCCTGAAAATTGCCCTCAGCCCCTCACCCAGGCTGGCCACACCCCCATGGGGTGAGGGTCCCCATGGGGAGGCTTGGCCATCCTGCAAACAGCCATCAGCCCCTCACCCAGGATAGTCAGGCATGCCAGCAGGTGGACATCCCCAGAGGGGTCCCAAACTGCGAGAGGGCACAGGCTGGGCTGAGGAACCCACCCCCCCGAGTGCACAAATTTTTGTGCATCGGGCCCCTAGTCTAATCATGAAGAGCTTGACTGGAATTGAGATGACATGGGCAAAGATGCAGAGAATCAGAGAATGTAAAGTAGAAATAATTATAACATAGCATCTAGATGACAGAACACCAACTTTGAGCCCTGCCTTCTGATGGCAATAATACAAAGGTTTTCTTTAATCCTCACACTTCTGTAAGGCAGAAATTATTATGCACATTTCAAATCTAAAGAAACAGAAGCTGAAAACATTTCAATAAGTCTTCCTCATTCAGACATCTCTTCTGTGAAGGAGCTAAGATTCAAGGCTAGTTGACCTAATTTCCAACGTCCATGTCGCAAGTGAGGAAGTGAATCATGGGACTGAAGCACCTGGTGGAGAGCAACCTGGACTTGGCTGCATGACTTCTCAAAAATGTCTGAATGATAGCACGAGATGCAGTGTCCTGCAGACCTCACAACACTGCTAATGCAATCTGAAGCTCCTTTTGTTAAGCAGTGAGCTTCTAAGATATTATCATAGTAACACTATTTTCCTAACAAGGGTCTTGCTTTAAGCCACTCCAGATTGGATGGCAGGGACATTTAAATGTAAAGCTGTAATTGATAGCAACAGAGAACCATAATTTTTGTTAATGCTGGTTAATATTATTGTCATTGTCATTGTTTCCTTCTTAAAGAAACATGAAAATATATTAAAATATAGTTTAGACATATATTCATATATGGAAGGCTGGGGAGGGTTGGGGGGGAGTTAAGAGATCAACTGAAGGACTTGTATGCATGCATATAAGCATAATCAATGGACACAAGACACTGGGGGTTGGGGAGGAGGAGGGAAGGTCAAGGGAAAAAAATGGAGACTTATTTAACACTCTTTGTAATACTTTAAGCAATAAAACAAAATTTAAAAAATTTACATAAAAAAAGACTATGGAGTTGTACATATTCAGTATCAATCCCCCTTTAACTCCATTTACTATTTCAAAATTCATTCACACTGGGCTGCCCTTTCCTTTTTTGCTGAATGGAAAAATGAACTTGTCTGTTTGGCTTAAGGAAATGTCAGTCCTCCACAGTTGGCAATGCAGAGAATGAAAGTCTGGACAGGACGGTTGGACCAGACAGCTACCATGAAGGAAACACTTGCTCCCTGGCCAAGTGTGAGGGGCTCAGCTTAGTCTTAGTAATTAAACTAGCAGGACCTAATCCGGGTGGTGGCTGTGCTAAAATAATGCAGGCATACCTAACACAAATTGAGTATGTATGTTTTCGACCCATAGCAACCAGCCCTTCTCTCACTATTACCAGATTTAGAAGATCTGGGCCTCAGAGGAGCTAGTGGGTTTCCTTACACAGCTTGGTAGATAGAGTAAATTTCCTCAGAAACTATCTAAAGTGGCCCTGGCTGGGTAGCTCAGATGGTTGGAGCATCATCATTCCAACACTCCAAGGTTTTAGGTTCGATCCCAGTCATCTCTCTCTCTCTCTCTCTCTCTCTCTCTCTCTCTCTCTCTCTCTCTCCCCCCATTTCTTTCTCTTCCTCTCTTTTTCTCTCAAAAAGAAAGGATCTAAAGTGGAAACTATGGGCAAGAAAATTCAGTGCTAACTCATACTTTTCCAATCCCTGGGTTTTCTTCACTTCTCAAGGTCACTGGGAAATTCAAATCAGAACAAGATGTGAAATCACAATTTAAATAGTAAAGCGTTATTCTTTTTAAAACTAGCAGGAACAGGTGGCAAATAGATGTGCCTTAGTCTGATTTACTAGCCATAATTCCTAATACCTGGTTGGGATATTTTCTGACTTTGCTTTGAATATGGACTTTGTGTTAATTGAGTTCAGTCGTGACATGGCAGCCAAGGGCCTGGTGCTCTTTTTAGAGAAAGTTTAGATTTCTGCGTCAGCTGAGTCACCTCCTCGAAGTGTGACCTTCACCTGCTTTCTGTCCTGTTTTCTAGCTGGGTCATGGGATAAGAATGCTTTTGATGAAGGCACACAAGTTAATAGGGAGAGCAGCTTGGCTCTGAGTAAGTTATTGTCATTAAGCAGATAGCATGCTGAATATTTTCAACACTTGCTAATTGGCGCTGGTGTCTAGGGAAACTTCGCAGTGCCTGGGTGTCTTATTCCCGACAGATTTCAGTTGAGAAGCACTTTGATCTGAATGGTGTCCTTGACAGTGGTCAGGGGTTTCAACAGTGCACTGGAACAGGAAATAAAACGTCAGCTCCCAAGACAAAACTCCACGCATCTCTCTGTCTCTTGGTTTTATTATATATATATTCATTTAATTTTATGGAATGGATTAAAATATTCTAGAGAGCCAAGAAGGCTGATTGTCCAGGGAGAGGAAGCCATATATCCTTTGCAGTCTGTTGAATACCGGGTTTGGAACTGTAGAATTCTAAGTAACAAGAATTCTCTGGAGAGAGCTAGGAGCTGAGACTATGGACTCTAAATGCACTAAATGCAGCCTTAGACCACAGTGACCCTCAGCTGCATGCACTGGCTCCAGTACGTGATGCTGGGGCACCTGGTTTGGACAGGGGGCGTAGTGCCATTACGTGAAATAAGAAACATTTTCTTGGACACAATGTGTCAGTACGACCTTAACGCTTCTCAATTCCCGTGCCCTGGACTTCTGTTACCACATCCCTTTTTCCTATGTAACATCATAAGACATCTTTGAACTTTTAAATTCTTTTTAAAAAAGTGTATGTTCTAACACATAACTGGACTCATAAATTATCTCCCAACTTTCCCTAATTTTCCAGCTTAAAAAAAATAAACCCAGAAAAGGGCTAATTAAAGATGACAAAGCCAGTCCATGCTGCAGCTGAATCTGAGACCCAGGATCCTAATTTCTGGTTCATCTGGCCAGTAGAGAGGTTTAACAGTAGTGTACTGGATTCTTAAATAACAATATTAATATTAGTATTATGAGGAGAGCAAATACTGTTTTCAATACTTAGTATGGGCAAGGCACTGTTTTAGGTACCTAAATTTATTAATTCATAGTGTCTTTATATCAAGTCTATAAGAAAGATGCTATTAAGATACCCATTTTACAGATGGATAAACTGAATCATGGTGAGATTAATTAACTTGAAAAGGTCACAACTATTCAGTGGCATAGCTAGGACTTGTTTCCATGTAATCTAGCTACTGGATCCCTGCTTTTAGGCACACAACTATACTACATCTTATTTATTTAGCTGTTTTAATGGCTGTTTCATCAAAAGCCAGACATCCTCATGTTATTCCTTTTATATAAGTTTACCTATACTCACAGAAAACTCCTTTTAAAAATCAATTGATATGTTTACCGAAAAGATGTGCCACTGCAGGGCATTTACCAAGGATAGCAGCAAGTAATATTCAGATCATTAACTGCATATCTGATTGGTTAGGTTAACAAAACTGTCTTACATAGGGTACCTACATCTAAAAAATTTGAATATTAAAATAAACTTGCCATTAAGCTGTACTTATCGTAATTCAATTTTAGTTATATAAATTCTGATTTTGAGAGCCTGGTAAGTTTAGTGCCTCTGGTCTTCCTCATTAATTTCATTTGTAATTCAAAGAAGAAGAGGTATACGAAGAGCTGGCAATAAACTGTCTTGAAATATTTCAGGAACTTTTCTGAAAGTTATTTCATAGGAATATATCCTTTGGGTCCACTATTTCTGTTTGTCATTTCCTAATTTCAAAATGCACCAAATGAAAACAAGTTTGACTTATTTAAGCGTGGTCATCTAATGGACCCCCTGAGAAGAGAACTGACCCCCCATGGTTAATCTATGCATATAGCACAGCGGGCTTTACAAAAAGAGGACGGGACAGGAGATACTCTGTCAGTAATGAAAACCATCCAATTGAGTAAAGGATAGGAGAAACAGAGATTCTGAATAACAATCAGCAATGAAATATCTATGTTCCTTAACCTACAGGTCAGGAAGACAATATCTATGCTCCACACCTGAACGTACAATAGTTTACACGTGGAAATTGTTTTCCTTCCCCAAACAGCATCCAGAGGTTACGTATTCGTTGTTGTTCTTATGATTTCACAACTCGCAAGTTCAGATACTAAACTCTTTCATTCAACTCATCCCAAGATAAAACGAAAGTTTGTGCAAAGAACCACTTAAAGGATTACATCTCAAAATAAGGTACATAGTCTAATTTTGCCATAGACTTCTCTCTCTGTGTGTCTCTGTGTGTCTCTCTCTCATGAAACACTAAACATTTCCCCAAATAATTATTTTTTCTTGTAGGGGTAGCAATGCTAAAAATTGGCTGCATTATTGCAGATATCAAACTTCGGCTCCTTATTGGAATTTACTCTACAGCAAAGTAAAAAAGAAAAATAGGGAACACACACACACACACACACGCACACACACACGGGGTAAGGGGGAGAGAGAGAGAGAAGAGAGAGAGAGAGAGAGAGAGAGAGAGAGAGAGAGAGAGAGAACCTTTATTAAGGACCCAGGAACCCATCCCTGAAGAGATGTACTCTATGTGTAACAATGCTTAAATCAACACGACATTTATAACACATATTAAGTGGTTTGTTATTTATTTCAAGACTTTAATTGGCACAATACATTAACAGCATTGTTGCAATGGTTCCACTTTAAGGGCTTTTTCTCTTTTCCCTAAAAAGAGAGAGAAAGGGGAAGAGAGAGAGAGAGAGAGAGAGAGAGAGAGAGAGAGAGAGAACAATCCACCAGAATTACACTATAATCCCTGTTTTGTTATTCCTTTAGCCTGAATGAACTGTTAGAGTTGACAAAAAAGAAAAAAAAAAAAAGAAACTATCTTCAGAAACGATATTTTAGATTCAATTCAATTTCAATAGACCCAGACCAGTGCTTTTTCTGCCATCTTAACATAACTAATTATAAGACTTTCTTTTCCCAGGGACAAAAACACCAACTTTCCCTTCCTAAGAGCTTCTTATTGTTCATTTCTCTTGCTATTTGGAGAAAAAGCTCATTAAAATATTATGAAGCACAGAGCATAATTGTGTGCCAGCCTTCGTCGATGAGGAACATCTGTACACAGTGCATGTGTATTTATATTACAGCGAAGTTGAGTGCAGGCTCTCCCTTTCACCCCTTCTCACTTTGCCTCTGTTCTAGGATTCTTTGTCCCGACTGCAGGGCCGGGCAAACGGTGTGAAGCGCGCAGGCTACAGTGCGCGCCTTGTGGCCTCTCGGGGCTCCTAGCGCCAAATGCTATTATTCCATTATTAGCCTGGAGCCCACGCCAGGGCAAATGTGCTCTGCTGAACGCCTCCAAACCTTTCCCCCTCTTTTTATTCCCCCGGTTATTTTTGAGCTGCATCTTTCCTCGTTCCCTCTCTGGCACAGGAGGCTCTGCGAGTGCATCCAACACACACCCAGTTCCTAAACCCGTGCTTCTCTTTCTTCTTTACGTTATTCCGCTTGCTTTTAAACCAAAGAAGCTTGGGCATAATAAAAACATTGAGAGCTTGCCTATACCACAAATATTTGTGGAAAGCACATGGTGCCATTTTGCCAGACTACTCTTATTTGTTAAACTGAGTTAAGTGTAACGCAATTCCAAAAACTGCCTTTAGAATGAAAGAAAAGGCTTGTCAAGCCAGAGAGATAATTACCGCAATCTGGGTTATGGAAAACACAAAACAAAGGAACACAATCCCATTTTGTGTTGTGTGTGTGTTGTGTGAGCATCTTTTTTATTTTGTTCTGTTTGGTTTTGTTCTCTTCGTCAATGTAGCCAAACATGTAAATATCCCATGGTGGTGTATCGTGCAGGGATAACAACCCACCCAAATCCTGCACAGGCAGAATAGAACGCGTGGTCTGTAGTGGACAATGTGGCATGTTTGTGGTGGAAATATCTTTTTAGAAGGGGGGGGCGCTTTCTTTCTCCTTTTCTCCCTCCATCCAGCAGACGCGCTCCCAAGACTTGCCAAGACTCTGACACCCACCTACTCTTCGTTGGAAGCTGCCACTCGGTGTTTGCACCCTTAAATAAAAATGGCTTTGAAAAGAATTTAGGCGCTAAAACCTTTCAGATGGATCCATGTTAAAGACAAAAAACCTAATGACTCCCGCACTCCCTTCTCCCTCCCCCATGTTATTTTTATGGGGACTATTACGCTATCAGTCTTCCATTGTCGGGAATGTCCTTTGGGATGGTTTTGTAGACTGGACCATCCTCAGTTTTCCTTTTTTTGCCTGCCAAATGTATCTAGATCTAAACCAGTTTCGGAGACAATTATTTCCATACGTGTATGTGCATGTAAATATTAATAATCATTGCATGTGTGTATATTTATGGGTGCATAAATAAACACCATCCCTGTGCATAATTCGTGTTTTTAAAGAGCCAGTTCTTCCTCCATAAAAAGATCCGCGTTCCCCAAAGCAGGTTGTTAATGTACTTTATTAAAGAGAAAGAACAAACCATCCACATTTCCTCGTTTCGTGTTTAGAAGAAGTTAACCTTGCAGGTCTGAGCTAAGCTTTTTGGTATGTTTTAGCCGAGTCCAGATTACGGGCTGTAGGTTTCAAAACTCACATCACCCAGTTTTCTCAAAACAAAACAAAACAAAACAAAACAAAACAAAACACCCGTCACCGCAACGCTCTCTTTAAATTTCATCTGGACTGTCTCTCAGGGCCCCAGCTGACACCATCATTTCCTTCTCTTATTGCTAACATGCTTCTCTCCACATGCACAACAGGATGATGTTTTTTCAGAGGAAAGGGCGAAAATGTAGGAGGGTTTCATTCCCCTGCAGATGAAGACATTTGGTCCCCTGCAACCGCAACCAGAGGACATAGAGAATGAACCTGCGCTCAGACGAGACAAAATACAGGACGTCACCAAGGTGCATGTAAGGATAAACCCATGAAGGCCACGGAGCAGGATTTGGCAACGGAACTGTTCCATTGAGCCAAAAAGCCAGCCAGGGCCTAGAAGCTTGTTATTATGGCTTGCTCTGTGAGTAAGACCTGCAGGGAGGGGTGTGAAGGCTGCCTAGTGTGAAGCCTGGGTAGAATAGTGGGGGAGAATGAAATGAGGTGAGTCTAAAAGGATTCTGCCTCTACTAGGGCTGTGGCTGTTCCCAACCTTTTCAAAAAAAACCCCTAAAAAACAAAGAAAAATAACATTTAAAAAATCCTAGTGTAAGATAAATGGATCCCATTTTGAATTCTATTACATTAAAGACAGGTCGTTCCAAGTGTGGACAGATTTTTAAAACCGGGTGAGAAGCAGTGCATTTGAAAGTAAAGTAACAGCAAATGCTCATGATTAGCTGTTAGCACCAGGCCAGTCATAGAGGGAACTAAGATGAAACACTTTGAAGGTTTTGGTTAAGAAAGAAATGTGAATTATTGCTATTTAAATTGTATGAAGCATTATTGTCTCCTTTTCTCTTATCCCTTTTATTTTCATTTCTAAACAAGACGGTGCTGGTTTTTTCCTTCAGTTAATATTAGATTGAGTTATGGAAAGTGTAGACTGTGTGACAATTTTTGACTTACAAAAGTGTCATTCGATGCAAGTTCAGTCTAATTATTCCTTCCCCAAAGACAATGTGTGTATTTTCCTCTGATGGACTCATCTCAGATCCCAGAATTATTTCTGTGTTGTTTTGTTTCTTCTCCCATTGCTTTCACATTTAGTCATCTCCATATTTTAATGCCTGCTGAAATTTTGGAGAAGCGGCTATTTGGCTAAAGGAAAAGAAGCCATGTAAAACCTGGGTTTCGTGTGGGTTCTGAGTGAGATCATTTTTAATCCAGTTCTGTTCTGAGGCCGTCTTTCTAAAGGGCAGTTTTCCAGATCACTTGTCTACTGCAAACATTAGGCCCAGGATGGCATGTTCGAGGCCCTTAAGGCCCTCACTTCACTTTGAGTTTTAAAAAGGGAAACTTGATTTTAAAAATAATCCATGTAGAAGAAATAGGGTCAAAGAGACAAATATGTTTATAAGCTCTATTACAGACTTACAGTGATCCTTTCAGAAACCCCGTTGTCCCAAGGGTGGGAAAGGGAATTTCCGTAAGGAGCGTTGCCCACGTGCTTCCTAATGTGTGGGAAAGGGACAGCATGGTGCTTTCCTTCATCATGCGGAAGCAAGGGCCCTTCATTCTGGAAAAAGATGCAGACTGGCACATGCTGAACGCAGGCTGGAAAGGAAGCACTTTTAGCCCAGCCAGTGTGGCGCAGTGGTAGCATCGATCTATGAACCAGGAGGTCATGGTTCAGTTCCTGGTCAAGGCACATGCATGGGTTGCCAGCTCAATTCCCTTATCATTGATGTTTCTATCTTTCCCTTCCTCTCTGAAATTAATAAAAATAAAGGAACATTTTTTAGATTCCTTCAAAGGCCCCCTCATTGTTATGGAAGCTGGGGTGAATGAAGGGTGCAGAATGAAGGTCTGGAGTAGCCAATGGTATGAGACTTTAATCTATTGGAAGATTTTTCAGCATCCCCTCCAGCTTTTACGGCACTAAAACCAGGCCGGTGTCAACCCCTCTGTCCCAGTTGGCCAATAGAGAAAGTGCAGCCCCACACAGTTCATCAGTTTAGAAATAACACTCAAAGGGTGATTTGAAAAATGTAAGGCAACTCAGCATAATCACTATCTGAATAAAAAAAAAAATCTCAATTCTACTTTACTTCTCTGTTATATAAAAGCTTTAATCTATATTTGTCTTGAATATGAATATTGTTTAAAAATTTTCCATAGCATCATTGGGAAGTAAAAAACTGCAATCTTCATATGACTTAAAATAATAATAATTTCTTTTTATACTATTCTTCATAATTAGTAAAAGTAGAAAATTTTCAATATTTATTTTAAAACCAATAGGTGGTGCTATAAATTTTTATATTTTGCAATATGCTCTTTTATTTTTCCCATTTCTCAGTGCATGAGAAATTTCCCTAATTATCACAGTAGGATTTTTCATGGCAAAAAAGAAAAAAGTCTGCATTGTCTTTGCTATTCAGTTAGCCACTGTGACATTTCTTTTTTATGCTGGAAAATAAACTATAACTCAGAGTATAAGCTCAAGTAAAGGGAATCTATATAATTTCTGGAAGAAAAGTATATGTATGGAAACAGACCCGTATATACTAGTAATTCTTTGTGGTCTCTCTTTTTTTCAAATTTTCCTAGTCCTTCCATAATGGTAATGCCATGGAGCATCATTCCAACACTTAATACTTCACTGAATGAACTATCTGAAGATGTCAGATTTGTGTGAAAAGTATCATGAGACCACAGTTGTGTTGCCATGGACTCCCACAATCCTGGAGAGCAAAAGAATATTAGACAGAGGTCAGTCAGCTGCAGATGAGATAACGGACAAGTTAAAAGCTGCAAGTGCTACAAGCAGGTACTTGGTGTTTGCCATCATGGGAACTGACATGTTTCTGGCATTACACAAAAAAGTTATGAAGGATCAAAATCACTGAAAAATTAAAATCCAAATGCCATTGCAACTTTCCAGTGTAAATAGTAATCTCAAACTGATGAATTCCATTGTTGTAGATAGAAATCTAAATCTTTTTCCTTCCCTTAGAAAAGCTATAGAAGCCCTTAACAATTTTCCAAGTAAGTGTGTGTGTGTGTGTGTGTGTGTGTGTGTGTGTGTGTGAAGCTGATATACTGAAGGAACATAAGCAGTTCAATGAGTTCTTTTAAAAGTGCCAAAAAGGGACTATGGCAGCTGCAATAGTCCTGATCCTATCATTCCTCAGACATCTGGGTGATTTTTACCTCTCTTCTTCCAGATGTTTTGGTATCTTGTAGAAATAGCCTTAAAACTCTTGTCAGTATCAAATGAGCAGCCTAGTTATTTATTGGAAGATGTGTTTATAGAAAACAACATAATTTGCATAAGATTACACCCTATGCAGTGGACAAGTTCACTCCTTCCCATCAGGATCCCTTTCTGGGCTGGCTACGTATTTCCTGATCCCCACAGGCTTGTGCTTCTCTGCCCTTTAGGGAGAAGGCTGCTTCCTCTTGACTTACACGGTAGGGGTTGGACTGAACTAACTATTAAGCAGTCATCCTTCTCTTCATACCTACAATGTCATAATACTTGGGATATATGGAAGAAGAACACATGACTTAAGAGTAGAAGCAAATGCCCCTTAGGTAGCACTGTCAGAAACATAGCTATCTAGACAAGGGAGTTGAGAGTCTGTCCTACACTGTGCTGCACACAATTCACCCTGAGCATTAGAGTCAAGGCCGCATCACATGTGAAAGTGAATTTTGACAAATTAAGGTACAACTGGGGGAGGCATGGAACAAGAATAATGGAGTCCTGATAAGCCACATGAGAAATAGTTTAGGGAATGCAAACTTTTAGGCTGAATAAGAGACTTTCAGTGAGGATGCAGGAAGGTTGGATATGATAACTCTCTCCTAGGAATTGACAAGTTTGTCATATGGAAAAGACACAAGTAATTTGACGTGATTCCAGAATGCTTATCAAGGATTATTTGAAAGAAGTTGTCATTTTTCTGTCAAGACATTAGCATTAGATGTAGATAGCTTTCTTTCACCAGTACAAGGAGAAAAATAAGACAAAATGAATCCAGACATAAAATTAAAGTGAGATAGACTTCAGTAACCATGGTATGTTTTGGCTCAAAAGCAAAAGGACCTTTTTTAAATTGATGTGTTCAATAAATGTTTATCGAAAGCCCATTATGTGCCAAGCGTTTTCCCAGGCACTACAGGGAAAACAGAGGACAAAATAGAGCTCTTGCCCTCACTGTGCTTTCATTCCGGAGGGGGGGGTGGAGTCACTACACAGAGAAACAAAAAGGTGCCATAGGTCAGGAGGCGGTGCCTGCTGTAAAGAAAAAAGCAGCAGAGTAGTAGGGTGCTTGTTTAGGTAGAGGAGGCAGTGACTACTATGTGCACATAGAAGGGAACACAGGCCAGGGAGGGAGTAACGAGAGCCCACCACAGAAAATGCTCCAGGAAAGACAATACATTTTGGGAGGATATCAAATATTGGCACTTATTTGCTGGTGTGCTTGTTCACCCCACTAGTTTGTACATGGATTTAAGCATGAGGAATGTCCTACCTATCTCTACATGGCTAATACTACCTATTGAAGTAGCCACATGAATGGCATGTTTTACAGGGCATTGGATACAATGGACAACAGTTAGATCCTACCCCAACTCATGTGATTGTGTGTGTGTGTGTGTGTGTGTGTGTGTGTGTGTGTGTGAGAGAGAGAGAGAGAGAGAGAGAGAGAGAGAGAGAGAGAGAGAGAGAGAAGGCATTCATCTTCCTTCATCACTGTCAATTTTATCTTTGCCTTTCTTCTCCAAACCCTGTATAAGACAGTCACTTTGCCTTTTTAAAATTGCAAAGATGTAAGACCTTCAGTGATAGGAAGAATAATAGGAAGTGTGGGGGAGCAGAGGTTGTACAAGAAATCACTGAATCCCTCTGGTTCCAGGACTCCTCCCTGAGCAGATCTTAGGCAAAACAGGAATGAACAGTAATTCAACATTTTTGTTTCTTGGGGGGAAACACATCTTGCGTGGTTGGGATTAGATTCAGCTGCATGGAAAGAAAACCCAAATTAACTATGACTGAACACTAAAGGTTTTATTTGATCATAAAAACACAAGAGGTTGTATTCATAAAGCAGTTGCATAAAATCTTCAGGGAATTGGCATCCTTTGAAATTTCCAGCACACCTAGAGTAGAGTGCTCTCATCTCCCAGTCTCAGGGGTGACTGGAGGGCAAGCCAACATACTACGAATTTGAATTTACAAAGATGAGCACTAATATCTGAATTGCTTTCATCGTTTTTATATATTGGAGTTTGTGTTTAATAAATGAATTTCGGTGCTAAAGGAATTGGAAAACTGTTAATCTCTTTTACAGACTACAATCCTGAAGCCCAGAGAAATTAAGAGCTAGCTATTGACAGGGCCGAAAACAAGAACTCAAATTGCCTAATGACATTGATGCCATAGTCAGTATCTTATCCAAGTCACAGAGAACACTGAACATAGAAGTAGAATGGCTGAGGCATTCCATCCACACTGTTGCATCTGTCCATCAGACCACACCTCTTCAGTGTTGAGTAAATATTTCCATCCACTTGAATGGTGAAGAATTTTAGAAAATTAGGATAGAAACTGTCTTTAACAACACAGCACTATTTGGGCAATAAATTTACACCAGGGACAACATGAGAAAGTATAGGAGACACTGTTCCTGTGTACGTAAGAATAATACTGATGGCCCTGGCCAGTTTGGCTCAGTGGATTAAGCGTCAGCCTGCGGACTCAAGGGTCCCAGGTTCGATTCCGGTCAAGGGCATGCACCTTGGTTGCGGGCACATCCCCAGTGGGAGTGTGTAAGAGACAGCTGATCAATGCTTCTCTCTCATCGATGTTTCTAATTCTCTATCCCTCTCTCTTCCTCTCTGTGAAAAATCAATAATATATATATATATTTTAAAAAAGAATAATACTGATGTTCTTTTAACAAAGTGACATTCAGCCCATATATTTTTAAAAAGAATAATACTGATGTTCTTTTAATAAAGTGAGATTCAGCCCAGCCTGTGTTGCCCAGTGGTTGAGCATTGATCTATGAACCAGGAGGTCATGATTCAAATCCAAATAGTCAAGGCACATGCCTGTTTGTGGGCTCAATCCCCAGTAGGGGGCGTGCAGGAGGCAGCCAATCAGTGATTCTCTCTCATCATTGATCTTTCTATCTCTATCTCTCTCTTCCTTTCTCTCTGAAATCAATAAAAATATATTTTAAAAAATAAAGTGCGTTTCAGTTACTACACCAGTCTTTTCTGAAACATCCCTGTTCTGCCATTCCTTCATTTTCTTGTTTCAAAGAATTTTCAAAATATTTTGGGGTACCTTTCGTCCATTGGTGACAGAAACCATAAAATATGCAGGACAATTAATTTGGTAAGATTGGATGGAAATTGCTTCCTTTTTATATCAAAACTGCTAGAGAAAATCAGTGTTTTGTCTTTATGCCAAAGTAATGCATGCCATTACCATGAAGCCTCCATGAAAATCAGGCAAAATTGTTTTAAATAGGGGTTGAATACGTTTGAAACTGAGCAATCTGCCAGAATCAGTTCCTATTTTGTGTGCAGTTGAACTGATTGAATTACCATTTCTGCCTAGAACCACAGAAGCCCAGGAGACCCTGGGGCCAAAACCACAAACAATGGTTCTTTGTTTAAGGAGAGCCCATGGCTGAGTTTTTACACGCAAACATGTGTGACTTCAATGTTTGGTAGAATGATTAAGAATTCAGCTCTGTTCCAGAGCAGGTCATGCATCTGTCTATTGTTGCTCAGCCCTGTCCCCCATTTTATGAACAGAACATCCTACTACCCATGAAAGCAAGGAAAACCTTTTTCATCTTCTCAATTATTTAAAAGTAAAAATTCATCGTGCTCATGATTTGTTCTCTCTCCATACAGAAACATTTAAGGTGAACCAGTTTCTCCCATGGACAAAAGAACAGTGTGAAAGTAGATGAAGCTGGCATGAGATGCAGC
Source organism: Murina feae (assembly GCA_004026665.1). NCBI lineage: Eukaryota > Metazoa > Chordata > Mammalia > Chiroptera > Vespertilionidae > Murina > Murina feae. Next base: position 21,948 of record PVJC01022489.1, read on the forward strand.
ATCGCTGCTTTGGGATGGGCTGGAGAAACCAGGCAGGGATGGTGATAGCCAGATGACGCTGCTGGAGCCATTCCTTCCAGGGGCTGCACATCTGGGTTGTGCTGCTGCCAAGGATAAGGCTTGTGCTTTGATTAGCGGCAGCTCAAATTTAAAACATGGACATGTCCTGCAACATACCAGTCATGTCAAATGTCCAGGGTGAAGTGATGACTCTCATGTATGTGTGTGTACATGTGTGTGTGCCCCAGCATAGTTTGCAATGTCATGTGTTTGCGCTTCTGTAAAAGAACACTGTGTCCTTCAAGCACAAGTTGCACCCTGGGCCCAGGAGTCCTAGGCATGCTTCATGGGAAAAGCTCACTTTATGTGCATCGGGAGAATACTGAAACACAGCTGGTCAGAAGGTCTTTGGAATTAAGATAGACAGCAGCTGGTCAGGAGGTCTTTGGGATTAAGACAGACTCATGGCTGGCTGATTATATAATATTAAAGATGTTTACTTTCTTCCTAAATCCATCGCTACTTGGTGTTTAGGTGAAGAAAATTATTGTAACATTTGAATAGATTCAAGTATTCTTTGAGTGTCATAGGCACTTAATATTTTCTCAGTTCATAATACAACCATATCTGCATATTTAAATGACCATGATTGCAAAGCTCAAAAATAATGCTGTTTATTTTCCCACTGACTTTCATTTAGCAAGGGGACCAGTTAAATGCCATAACAGAGTGTACTGTTTTTGTTTGTTTGTTTGTTTGTTTGTTTGTTTTTTGGTGCCCTTGACTGGAATCGAACCTGGGACCTTTCAGTCCTAAGACTGACGCTCCATCCACTGAGCCAAACTGGTTAGGGCTAGAGCCTGCTGTTGATCAGGATAAGCAACTAACGAGGCCCATGAATCTGATTTATTTTGCTTATTGCTGATGCTGTTTAGACAGCTTATATTCAAATTCAAAGACCAGGTATCTAATGACTAGGCAAAGCATAGGACTGTCCAATGAGGCAGTTGGTTTAGGAGATCACATACCAACAGCTTTGATGGCCAGACCACCCTAGACCTTATTTATTTATTTTTATAATAAATATTTGACCTGAATGAGGCAAATACACTTTTCATCTTGTCCCTGCATTTTGTCTTCTGACATGATTCTGCCATAACATTTCACAGCTGTAGTGACTTAGTGCAGCAATGCAAACACGATGGTTGATTCTGTGAAACTTATGTTGGCCCATTGGCCAGGCATGCAAACAGCAGATCCTGTAAGTATTCTTATAGCATTGGCCCTGCCACACAGTTAAGGAGTAAAGAAAAATGAGATAGAACACATGTTTTCTATTCCCTTGTTTAGGGTTCTCATAGATATCAGCATAGGTGCCTGGAAGTAGTAGCAGTAGAACCATACGTTGTTTGAGTTGTGGTAGTTGTAAAATCTGAGCACTGGGAAGAAAGCTGGAGGTTTCTAGTCAGCCTCCCTTATTGTAGATGAGAAACTCTGGATCTAGAACTTACCCTTTGTCACCTCCAGAAACGAGGGCCTGAGAGCCAAGTCATGGTTCCCTGGCTGTGTTCCCTTTTTCTGCCCCAATGACTCAGCGAGGCCACCTGTGCGCTATCACATAGGAACGAGGTGTAATGTGTCCTTGCTCTCAGATCATCTTTTGAGTAAACCTCCAAACTTAACTTCCATCTGGTTTCTGCTTCCAAAATCCCTGTATCCAATTCTCTCTAGATACAAAAATATTCATTTTTTCCCCATAATTGAAAAATCTCCCATATGAACACTCGAGAGCAGTTTGTTTTAGCTTGGATAGTCTCTAAAATAAGGAGAACCCCAAAGAAAGGGGCATTTTTAGGATCATTGTCAAGAGTCTGGTTGGTTCCAAAAAGATTCTGTGGCATCTAGATAAAAGCCACATCTGAATTTTATCCCTTTTATTATTGATTAAACCTGCTCCTCTATAGTCCTTTATGTTTGGTGATGATCATCAGACCCCTAGAAGGTCCTTCCCACTCTGGGGTCACAGAAGGAAGCTGCTCTGAAGCCCTCTGGCCCATACTGCACGGCTGTGGGCCTGGCTATAGACAGGGCTCTGTGGTGCACGGCCACAAAGGGGGCTCATGACATATTACAGTGTATGGTGACCTAGCATTGCCACATGGCTTCTAAATGCACAATGAAAATCCATCAACCATTTATGCATCTACTGAGTAAGTTATATACACCTACACCACACACACACACACACACACACACACACAGATCCAGATTTGCTGTAAACAAATTAGGTTCATAAAGGACAAAAATGGGTCTTAGACCTGTCAGAATGGCTATCATCAGTAAATCAACAAATGACAGTGCTGGCAAGGATGTAGAGAAAAAGGAGCCCTCCTGCACTGCTGGTGGGACTGCTGACTGGCGCAGCCACTGTGGAGAACAATGAAGAGTTTCCTCAAAAAGTTAAAAATAGAACTTCCATTTGACCCTGCGATCCCACTTCTAGGAATATATCCCAAGAAACCAGAAACACCTATCAGAAAGGATATATGCACCCCTATGTTCATAGCAGCACAATTCACCATAGCTAAGATTTGGAAACAAACCTAAGTGCCCATCAGTAGATGAGTGGATTAAAAAACAGTGGTACATCTACACAATGGAGTACTATGCTGCTGTGAAAAAGGGTTCTTACCATTTGCAACAGCATGGATGGACCTGGAGAGCATTATGCTAAGTGAAATAAGCCAGTCAGAGAAAGATAAATATCACATGATCTCACTCATTTGTGGAATATAATGAACAACATAAACTGATGAATAAAAACAGATCCAGAGACAGAGAGGCATCGATCAGACTATCTGGCCTCGGAGGGAAGATAGTGGAGGGTGGGGGTAAGGGGGAGAGATCACCAAAAGGTACTTGGATGCAAGCATATAGGCCTAACGAGTGGACACAGACAACAGGGGGGTGAGGGCATGAGTGGGGGGTAGGGGGTATCTAGAGGATAAGAACACATATGTAATGACTTAAAAAAATTAAAAAATAAATAAATCAATAAAATTGTTTTTAAAAATGGATCTTAGTAGTATTTAATCTGTAATTTGCTTCATATTTATTGCCAAAATAAGTACAAAAACAACAACGCAGTGGTGAAGCCCTGCTCCCCTGCTCTGAGATTTGCTTTTTTGCACAAGAAGCATTTTCTGGAGCTGCTTTTATAGGCCCTTAGATACCACTTCAGCGTTAGTGCTGCTGGGGTGCGGCAGTTCACAGTAAAGCAGACTAGACGTCCATGCAGTTGCTTAACATTAAAAAAGATCGTGTGCGTGTTTGACTGGAGAGCTGTGTCCCTATTTTCAGGGTCCCTATTTTTATATTCTTAGGGGCCCCATTGGGACTCTGCAGCTTATTGGGCCACACCTCTCACTCTGGCTTACCTAAAAGGGGCTGCCAGGGAGACCAGCGCATCACAGAGCCTTGGAAGAGCCTCTTGGGATGCCACCTTGCTGCTCCAAACCCACTCTCAGGTTTTTCAAAATGCCTCCAATTTAAAGAATGTTGAATTGGACATAGTCTCTCCCGAGCGGTTAACAACAGAAGTTTGAATTTCATCCTTCCTTGCTCAAAACAACAGAATAATTTTAGGTGAACAGTTCAATTTCAGGTGTGGAACACAACTTCCAAAGGCACTTTGCACTTTTGGCAGGACTGAGGGTGGGTGAGAACCCACACATGCAATTTCTATTAAGTCCATCTTGGGAACACATAAAATAAAGCAATATAGTTAAGCTGCTCATTTTGGGGCAGGATATGAAAATGAATAGGGAAAAATTTAATATATTTAGGCATAGAACTTTGTTATATTTTCTATAATTTTGTCATATGATAAAGCCTAAGAAAGAATTCTATATTTCACTCTAAAAGGATCATTACAAAGCTTTATTTGCTCTTCTCACTTATGTGAAGGGTTATGATATTGATAAGACTTTGAGAATGAGACATGCTTTCAAGAATAATCAGAGATTTCTGATGAGACTTGTAAAGGTTATTAGTGAAGGCTCAAATTTGGCCTATAGGTCATTGTTTTTATCTTTATATTGTGAACATCTTTATTTATGTTATATAATCTAATAAAAGAGTAATATGCAAATTGACCCTCACTCCATTATGCCCAAGCCACGCCCATCAGCAAAGCCATGCCCACCAATCAATCAGAGCAACTGTATGCAAATTAACCCACCAAGATGGCAGCCAGCAGCCACAGAGATGGAAAAAGCAGCAGGCTTGCCCCGGTGATGGAGGAAGCTAACATTCCTGTCTGCCTAGGCTGGCTGTGGCCTCTGCTCACAGCAACAAAGTTTCAATTATAGAAGATAAATAAACCTCAGTTACCTGCTTCCCATCTTGGGCTCAAGGAAGCGCTGGGAGCCTGGATTGTCAGGGGCAACCTGACCTGGGCTGTGGTTAAAGCAACCAAGTTTCAACTTGAAAAGTTAAATAAATCCCAGATACCAGTTTCCAGTCAGCCTCGATGCAAACAGCCATCAGCCCCTCACCCAGGCTGGCCAGGCACCCAATAGGAACCCGAACCCTGAAGGGACTATGCCTAAGCCAGCAGGTGGACATCTCTCAAGGGGTCCCAGATTGCTAGAGGGCACAGGCCATGCTGAGGGACATCCCTGAGTGCACAAATTTTTGTGCACCGGGCCTCTAATTTACATATATATATATATATATATATATATATATATATATATATATATACACTAGGGGCCCGGTGCACAAAAATTTGGCACTCGGGGTGGAGGGAGTCCCTCAGCCTGGCCTGCACCCTCTCACAGTCTGGGACCCCTCAGTGGATGTCCTATGACGGCCCCAGTCTGCCAGGCGCCTTCTGTGTGTGTATGTGTGTGTGTGTGTGTGTGTGGCCACTGGGGACCTGCCCCCAGCCGCATCTGAGGCTCGGAGCAGTCCTCCTGTGTGTGTCTACCTGCTGGGGGCCTGCCCCCAGGCACACCGTCAAGGCTTGGAGCAGGTACCCCCTCTATGTTGATCTCTCAGACTCTTGCCCTCCCCTGCATGTTCTCTTTTTTGAGCTGTGACCAGGGCTGGGTGCTGCCTGCCTCCCAAGCTTGCCTACTGCCCATCTTCCTCCAGCCACCAGAAAGCATGGAAAACTCAGCCTTGTGGTCAGGCCAGCCTTTTCCTGCTCCCTGATCCCTGGAAGGGACCTAGGAAGCCGCCAAACAGGCCGCCAACTCTTTCCCACTCACCCGTCCCCTGCTGCCTTCCTTTCCCACTTCCCGGTGCCGCCAAGGGGTCTGGGG
>PVJC01022490.1:0-27274 GCA_004026665.1 Murina feae
ATGCCAAGTTCCCTAGGATTCATTTAAATTATGTTCCAGTTCTCCTGAAGTTTAGCGTAATCCTTTGTTTGTAGAGACCTGCAATCCTATGAAACCCATCTCCCCACTCTTAAAGAAAGCGTACTTTGAACTAAGGTTATTTTAGTGAGTTCCTTGTTAACAAAAGAACTCAGTTAAATGTTGATTTCATCTATAAATATTTATCTCCTAATACTTCAGGCTGTGTTGTTTAATGTGCCCCAAAATGCATTTCAAGAACTCTAAATGTAATTGGAAATATGAAGCTTATAAAACAGTGATGCCTGGTAAGCACTCAGAGAGATGCGAGCACTCAGAGAGATGATACCTAGTGAGTAGATATAGATGAAGAGGAGAGAAAGATGTTCAGGAATAACTTCCCATAAATGCTTGTGCATGTCAACTCTCCTGGATCAGCAAAACTAATTTGGGAAATTTAAAAGAAACCAAATTATACAGATAAACTATAGCATGCCATGGTACTTGGACCAGTCATTCTATTTATATTTTGCAAGATAAAATATTTCCATTGAGAAATTTGTGAAAAAATCCCAAATGAGAATTTAATTGGCACAATTCATCCTTTAAGTAAAGCCCTATGCCTTAAGACTTGATATAGATGTCTACCTTTGATTCAGTAAGTTATTTAAAGTGAAGATAGGGGCACTCATCCAAATCATGACTGCTTAGGGCATTTGGGACCTCAGTTGGGAATCATTCCAAGTCTGAGAACATAGTATGGGCGGTGAGACAAGAATACATACAAATAACTTAATGAATCTGCAGTAAACATAATATTAAAGGTAGATACTAATGCAATACAATGAATTAAAAGGTTTTTTTGTGTTTTTGTTTGTTTGTTTGTTTTTTAGGGGGAGGAAAGCAAATTTAGAGATCTGGGTTATGCAGAGTATAGATGTAGGGGTCACTGAGCTTACAGAGGAACAAATAAAGACACATAAGAGTTTAAATCCTCAGAGAAAACTGAATTGAGAAGAAAAATGAATAATGTTATCTAAGATATGGGAAGAGAAAGGACGCATAAACAAGCAGCCACAAGGGAAAGAAGATAGTCAGGCGAGTGCCACTAAAAAGAGATTCAAGAAGGAAGAAGTCAAAAGTATGATTATTAGCCAAAACTGTTGAAAGTGGCTTCAAGGAAGTTGTGTTAATCTCATGATAAGTGGGTTTAATGGGAGTAGTAAAACTAGAATCCTAAAAATATAGTAGTGGACTGAGTAATACCCTGAGTATATGGAGACCTGTATTTTTAGTGTAGATGGTACTTTAGAGAAATTTGGCTGTAAACAGCACAGAAGATGCTAGATCAGAGGAGGGACATTTAGGTCATAAAAGAGGATGTTTTATTTTTATGGGGAGAAACATAACTTAAAAATATGGTTTGGATGATATCGCTAGAAAGAATAATTTCAAGGTTATGGGATAGACAGATAAACCGTTAAATCATAGAGAAAAGAACCACAAGCAGGTAAGAAGGAGTAAGATCTGGAACACAAAGGAAGCTAGTCTTTGCAAGAAATAAGTGCTCATTTTCTATTCTTATTGCAAGAAAGAAAAAAATACCACATGAATGCAGGTATAGCTATTTATTTTTATAAGAGGAATATGAGAACCTCTCTTTACTTTGGTGATGCAGATGGCATTTTCCAAAGGTGGCCATGCCAATATACCCCATAGCAGATGCTCTTCTTTGGAAGAGATGGTGATATTTCTCCATTGAATCATGAGGACTCTGTCTCTTTCCCTGGAATCTGAGTGGGTCTGTGATAACAGGATGTGCTGAAAACATGACAAAGTATGATAGACCAGGAGGAAGCTTTGATGTAGAAAGGAGAGCCCAAATTAGGTGGAAATAGCTAGACTCATACACTATCATTTTGCTTGCTCAGTTATTGCCTGAAGTCTTCCTTGAGCTAAGTGTGACCTTAGACAATGGCATCTGTACCTTCCAAGATCAAGGAGAATTTTTGTGTGGCTGTAGTTCAGGAAAATGGTGGTTGATGAGACTAAGAATGTGGAATAAGACAAACTGCACAGAATTTTATATGTCAAAATAAGAAAGATGGCTTTTAATTATTAACTAGAGGCCCAGTGCACGAAATTTGTGCACTGGGGTAGGGGAGGGAGGTTGTTCCTCAGACCAGCCTGCCCCCTCTCACATCTTGGGAGCCCTCAGGGGGTGTCCTAAAGACAGTTTAGGCCCGCTCCCTGCTCCCAATGAGAATGGGCATAGGCCACGTCTGGCCTCCCTTTGTGGGAGGCAATCAGGCTAATCAGGGGAAGGCACCAGACCCATCACCCCACTGCTGCAGCCACTGCCAGTCACTGCAGCCACCAAGGTGTTTTCATCAATGCAGACTCCAGTCCCTTCACCATGAAAAAATGACAACTTTCTTTAGGCATTTTCAAGATGTGTCTTTCATAAGATATGACATTTCTTTCTTTCTTTTTTTTATTTATCCTCACCTGAGGCTATATTTCCATTGACTTTTAGAGAATGTGGAAGAGAAGGGAAAAACAGAGAAACATCAAGGTGAAAGGAACACTTTGATTGATTATCTCCTACATGTGCCCTGACCTGGGCCCTGGCCAGGGAGGAGCCTGCAACCTAGGTACATGCCCTTGGTCAGAACTGAACCCAGACCCTGCAGTCAGCAGGCTGAGGCATTATGCACTGAGCCAAACTGGCTAGGGCAGGATATGACATTTCTTAGCTCTCTAGCAGTGGACCTTGATTTTTTTTTTTCTTTAAGAGTGTGGTGGAAAAACCCTAGATAGCCTTTGGGGATTCTTATTACCCAAGTCACTAAGAATATTACCAGTGGCATACAGGGAGCTTAGCCAGTGAGTGGTAAGAAAAGGTGTTTGCTCTGCAGTTCACTCCAATCACCAGTTCCACCCCTGCCCCTCTAATCCCAGCTCCACCCCTGCCCAGGTCTATAAATTCTGGCCAAGGATGCAGGCCTAGGCAGGGGTCCCACAAACCCCTCTGATCATCGGCTTCACAGAGCCCAGGCCTCTGCAATCACTGGCTCTGATTCTGCCCCCTGCCATCACCAGCTCTGCCCTTGCCCCACTGGCAGCCTCTCGCCAAGGCTGTAGGCCTGGGCAGGAGACCCCCAGACCCCTGCCATTGCTGACTCCACCCTTGAGCCTCTGGCCAAGGCTGCAGGCCTGGGCAGGGGACCCCCAGACCTCTGCTTTGCTGGTGCCCAGACCCCTGTGATTGCAGGCTCCACCTCTGCCCCTCTGATCTCTGGCTCTATGGAGCCCAGGCCCCTGCAATCTCTGGCCTTGTCCCTGCCGAGGCCTGAGGCCTCTGGCTGAGGCCTTATGTCTGGGTAAGGTACCCTCATACCCCTTTCATCACTGGCTCTGCCCCTGGTTCCTCTGATCACCGGCTCTGCCCTTGCCCATGCCTGAGGCCTCTGGAGAAGGCTTCTGGCCTTGGCAGGGGACTTCCAGCCCCCTCTGATCACTTGTTCCACCCCTTGGGCCCACCGCCTCCTCCACCACCTTCCTGGTTAACAGTCCTGACCACTTCAGTGGCAGAGCTGAGCCAGACTGGGCGCCGCCATCTTATGGTTATCTTTATGATGGAGTGATGCCTAATTTGCATATTACTCTTTTATTAGATATGATGTGTCTCCCAAATGAAATAATTAGCAACTCTAGGGTGTTTTTCATATAGCTTTGTATCCTGTAACAGCAAGCAATTTGTAACTGAGTAATCATTGCATGAATAAATGTATTAGTGTCTGTTTTCACACTCAGTCTCAGTGCCAGGAAATTTCACGATATGCCCCAGTGAGAGGAAATCAAGAGCCCTATTTATTTTATAAGGAACATACTATTTTCATCTTGTCATGATAACAAATATTTCTAAAAATTAACATGGGACTGTACTCAAATTTAAGGAATTCTTTATTATGAATTTGTTGGTAAAAAAATGTATATTCTATATGCCCATTCACCATGGACCCATCATTAAGAAAATAGCAAATAACATTTCTAGGAAAGTAGCAAATGGTTGATTTCATGCTGACTTCACTTTCTTTTTATTTTTGGCAAATTTTATTTATAGTACAAAAACAGCATAAAGAGGACATACTCTATAAAATCTAGATTTTATTTTTTGCTGAAAATTTTATTATCAAGGAACTAATCGAGAAGTAAATAGTATACTCTGAAAAAAAATTATAATTTCCCAATAGTGTGAACATCCTCAAGAAATTTGAAATGCACAAAAGTCTAAGATGATTAAAGTCTATGTTTAAAACTGGCAGCTGAAAGAAATAATATGAGTAGATTTTGTGCCCAATAGGGCATAATTTGATCTGAATTTTGTCTGTCCTCAAGATTCAACTTTAGGAGGGCAAGGAGAAATTTGAACTTCTCTAATGTATACACACAGAAGAAAATGTATGAGATGGTAGATAATATAATTTCATATTGAAAAGCATTTCCTCCAACTTTTGTCCCTCCTCAACTGTAGTTTAAGGCACTCTTGCATTTCTTGGGTATCTTAGTTCTGCCTGCTATAATAAAGTACCACAGATTGGTTAGCTTATAAACAACAATTTATTGCTCATAGTTCTGGAGACGGTAAGTGCAAGATGAGGGTGTTAGCACAGAAGTGTGAGGCTTCTCTTCCAGGTAGCAGGGTGTGTAAGGGGCAATCTGGGGTGCTCTGTAGGGTCTTTTTTTTATAAGAGCACTAATCCCATTCATGAGGGCTCCATTCTCATTATCTAATCAGCTCCCTAAATTCCCACCTCCTCGTACCATCATCTCAATACATACATTGTGGGGGAACACACACACTTGGAGCATAGCACTGATCTTTGCTCCAACTCCAGGGAGCAAATACCAGTATATCTCAGAGAACATTACCTCTCACTTGCCAGCTATTCATTTAACAATAGGCATATGACCCAGTTTTGGTTAGTAGACTACGGGGAAAGTAAATTCAGGGTCTTCTGAAGAGGGATGCCACAAACACACCTAATACAAGGGTCATGTAGGAGGATGGACCCCTGTTCTGGTAATGCCTGAACTGTGCAGCCACCTTTATGTGTAAAGCAATTGAAATGCCCCTTTCTGATCTGCTCAGGGACTTGCCAACATGTCAGAATGGTGCAACAGAAAGAGCTTGCGGGCTTCATGACGTGGTTGAGATTGAATTAACCAGGACTGCAATGGTCTCAGTCTAGATTTGTTGTTATATCAGACAATAATGTGCATGGACAGAGTAAGACCTTTTTATTCAGGTATGTTGTTTGTTTGTTCTGTTCTGTTTGTTTTTTGGTGTTTTGAGGCTAAAAGTGTCCACATGGTAATGGAATTAATAGAAGTTGGATTATGAGGTTATTTAGAAACTGACAACCTTCAATCTGGGACTGAAAAAGCTGACACAACATACAAGAAAAATATGCCTGAGCTGAGAGGAAGAGGCATGCGTAACAAAGAATTAGCAAGGAAGTAAGTAACCTTGATTTCTCACATTGCTACATAAGCATTTTGACACTTACTAGATGGTTTGTGGAAATGCTTATTGAGCACAGATGTTATCTTTTTGCTTCCTTTAAAACCGGAGAAGATACTATGTAAAATAATCATATTGTAATTTTAGATGCAATTTTAACACATTCTTTTCGGAATAGCATATGAGTGCACGTGAAGAAACCATTAAAAGAATATTGTAGTACTGAAAAAAGGAAGAATTCCTCTTAAATTTATGCGCTGTATGGTTTATCAGTTTTATTAAAAATAATTTCCAAGCAAAGTCATGTTGGCAAATTTTAGTTGGGACCATTCCTAGTCTTCAGTTAAGGTATGGACAGGAATAATCAAACTAAGAATAGAATAAACATCTAGCATTTTTTGGTAAGAAAATAATATAAGGATAGAACATAATCAGAAAGACAGAAAGATTTTCAGGTCACCCTGTACAGTAAAAACAACTTTGCCTTCCAATCTACTTTTCCTTTTTGGCCTGACTTTTCTTCCACTCCCCTGGATATCTTAAAGTCTCACTCTATTTCTAGAGCCAACTCCCTCTTCTTTGTTTCCAGAGATGTTCCTGGATACTGTTTCATCCACCCCCATTGTTTCAGCTCTCTCTTATGTCCAAAATACTTCTCAATAGTTATACCCAGTCTTGATGTCTTTCCTGTAAAAAATCATGCATCTTTAAATCCTTCCTGGAAAATGTGGTTTGCCTGTAGAACACCTCAAAATCATGAAATGCAAAATTAACTTTGACTCTCTTAAAACCTAGCTCTCAATTTATAATTTTTATTTAAATTAATGATGGCATCATACCAAAATTTCAGTCTTCCTCTCCATCACCTCCCGTATCAAGTCATCAAAGCAACACACCAATGGCTAGTTTAGCTTTTTTCTCCTCTTCCCCACACACTATCCTATCTAATAAAAGAGTAATATGCAAATTAGGCATCACTCCGTCACAAAGATGGTGGCACCCATAGCCACAAGATGGTGGCACCCAGTTCAGCTCAGCCCTGCCACTGAAGTGGTCAGGCCTGTTAGCCAAGTAGGTGGTAGGGGAGGCGGGGAGCCTGAGGGGCAGAACAGGTGGTCAAGAGGGCTGGGAGTCCCCTGCCCAAGCCAGAGGCCTTTGCCAGAGGCCTCAGGCATGGGCAAGGGCAGAGCTGGTGATTGGAGGGGGAAGGGGCAGAGTCAGTATGAGGGTGACCTACCCAGGCATAAGGCCTAGGCCAGAGGCCTCAGGCCTGGGCAGGGTCAAGGCCAGAAATCACAGGGGCCTGGCTCCATGGAGCCAGTGATCAGAGGGGCAGGGGTGGAGCCTGCAATTGCAGGGGTCTGGGCACCAGTGGAGCTGGCAAAGCAGGGGTCTGGGGGTCCCCTACCCAGGCCTGCAGCCTTGGCCAGAGGCTTCAGTGGGGCAGGGGTGGAGCCTGCAATCTCAGGGCCTGGGCAGGGGCAGAGCTGGTGATTGGAGGGACTGGCCAGGCCCGATCCACCCCAAGTAGGTGCATGGGCCAGCTGGACACCACTTGTGCACGAATTGGAGTACCAAGCCTCTAGTAGGTAGATAAGCATAGTGGTACTTTTCTCTCCCCATAGCAATGCATAATGAATTCTCTGAAGTTCCTTAAGTATACTTCTCTTTTTCCTTTTGTGTGTATGTACAAGGGCATACTACTTAGCTGCTTCAGAATATCTCATTCACATGAGATAAGCCAGTTACTCCAAGGTCATTATATCCATCACATATCCAACTATCATCTTTCATCTTCTGAGCAATTAAGGAGAATCCATCCTTTGTGTAAGCAGAGTAATTCATTTATATAGCAACTTAGGACACTTATACCAATGAGCCACATGATTTTATTTATTTTAATTATTTTATTTATTTTAATTTGTTTTTAAAACAACTAGTTAAATGTGAGCATATATTAGGTACTTGATTTTTAATGCATAGCATATGAGTCTCAAAGATTTTAGTACTCATTATTTCTGACTTTGGGATATTTTCCTGCTTAAGTCTATTATATAGTAGGTATTCAGTACCCTCTATGTCCTAGAATCTGAGTTAGACATTGAAAACATATTGTCTTTTTTAATGTATGTGACCAATAAAAATTTCTCTAGACAATCCATTCTGAATACTTATCATGACAGTGTATATTAGTCACACTTCTATAATGATCTTATGTTTTATTTTATTTGGATATTTACCATATCCTTATAAATAAAATCAAACACATATTAGTATTATTACTGCTTAACGGATAATCAAATAAAGGTTCAAATAATTAAAACATATCAAAAAAAGACCACACAAGTTGGTAAAGTTAGGTCTGAAAACCATATGCTCCAATTGTGTCACATTCTCCCAGCACTGTTAAATTCAACTTAATTATCTCTAGTATACGCTATAGTTCACAGACACATCCTAAAACTCAATGTTCTCTATTTTTACAGAAAGAATAAACCACTGGGTACTCAGTTAAGTTCTGTTAGGATAAAGAGATGCTTCTATGAGAGAGCACATTTGGTTAGAGAACGCTGCAATGCAACTCATTTCTCAAGACTCAGCCTTGGACAGGGTCTCACAGGGATAGGTAAATATGTGACCAGGCCATATCTAGGTTAATTAATCCCAAGCGATTTATAAAATTGTATGACCTGTACTAACCTCCATATGACCTGAATGTTAAGTAGAATTTAGTCCATCCTACCACTGAGCTACTCACTCAATTTCTGCAGCATGGATCGAATGGAGAAGAGCAGGGGATAATTTTTTAATCCTTTTTTTGAAAGGGATCTTTCAAGCCTTCAGGAGATTGATCTCAAGGGAGGCATCTGCCTTCTTTCTGGGATTATCAGTCTCTCACGTTTAATGGATCTCATTTCAGGAGCCATCATATCAATCTCATCATCAAGGATCATCTTACAGGCTCATGATTATTCTTAAAATTGCACTGACCAATTGATGGCTTACTTTATGTATACTTAAATGATGGCTACTTAATCACAGTTTAAAACAACAAAATGCCTTTTACCGGCCTACTTGGAGGGTTTAATTTACAGGCAAAATGAACCAATAATACAAGGTATGATCAACCAGTGTTTCAAGTTCACATGTTAATATTTCTTATTTTTTGTTGAAGACCCCTGGGACTAGAGGGAGTGGTGAAAAATAAAGTGGTAACAGGAAGCTGCAAAGAAAAGACACTGCAGCACCATAAAGAGATAAAGTGGAGAGAAAACAGCCAGTGCAGAGTCAGGATGGGAGTAGCTGAAGTGCAGTAGAGAGATTATGAAGCAGTTGGGAAGGGAGGACATTATCACACAGACTTGGTACTATCATATATTCAGGTAGGAGTACAAAGAGAAGTCAACATTGTACTGTATATCCAAATGATTTAAAGTGATCAATAAAATAAATTATTTTCTAACCAACTTCTTTGATAAATATACCTTCATATAATGAAACTGAATACCACATATGTCTGAAATTTATTATTTTTACTCATTTCTGGGTGTTCTGTTTATGGAATAGCAATGTTTCTATGAGAAAGAAAAAACTATGCATACAATAAATTATTAAATGTTTTTCTAATATTGTCTATTTTATGTCCATTTCAGCAGTGATTGTCACTAAGTATACTATCCAGATTTTCATTTAATTTTGAAAAATAAGCTGAATAACTAAAAAGTAATATGTAATTATATACAGTGTTCATATTAATACATTTTATAAAAATAAAAATCCAAGTTAAAATAAACATCAGAAAAGTAAAATAGAATAAATTTCATATTTTATCCTAAAATATCAAAACTATCTATAAAAACAATAATTTATAATCAATGAATATAACATTTTAATATTTTAATTAAAGTTACATTTAAAATTTATTCTTTTGAAATTTAATTCTTTTTAGTAGGTACTTAAAAATAAGTCTATTATTATCAAAAAGTATATCATTTTAATGCTTAATGATTACTTAGTTGTCAAAGTTGTCAAATTAGGAAATTGTCAGCAAATGTTTTAAAAAATATTAAATATATAACCTTCCTGGCAATCGGGAGGTTAGTCTATTGAATTCTCACAGAAACACTCTTTATCCAATAAACCTTAAAACAAATGTTGAAAATAATCTTTTCCTCAAAAATATTTATTTTTGTATGTAAAATAGTGTTTATTTGAATTTTTATATTACTTTGAAAAATACAGATATCTTCAGCCTTGTAAAAGATGTTGAAGATATTATCAAGAATGAGGTGACAAATATACAAAGATTGTAGTAGAGAAAATATAACTATGTACCTGAAGTAAGTCAATGATATTCTCTCTACTATTAGAGGTATAAGTGCAAGAATATTCTTTGGAAAACAGTAACAACAACAAAATAAAGGGTGATGCCACTGTGGGGAACAGTATGGAGTTTCTTCAAAAAACTAAAAATGCAACTCCCATTTGATTAGTGATCCCACTTCTAAGAATATATCCTAAGAAGCTAAAAACACCAATCAGAAAGAATATATGCACCCTATGTTCACAGCAGCACAACTTACAGTAGCTAAGATTTGGAAACAGCCTGAGTGCCCATCAGTAGATGAATGGATTAGAAAACTGTTTACTTCTACACAACGGAATACTATGCTGCTATAAAAAAGAAGGAACTCCTACCATTTGCAACAGCATAGATGGACCTGGAGAGCATTATGCGAAGTGAAATAAGTCAGTTGAAGAAAGATACATATCACATGATCTCACTTATTGGTGAAATATAATGAACAACATAAACTGATGAAAAAAAATAGATCCAGGTGCCCTAATTGGTTTGGTTCGGTGGATAGAGTGTTGGCCTGTGGACTGAAGGGTCCTGGGTTCGATTCTGGTCAAGGACAGGTACCTTGGTTGCGGGCATATCCCCAGTAGGAGGTGTGCAGGAGACAGCTGATCAATGTTTCTCTCTCATCGGTGTTTCTAACTCTCTATCCCTCTCCCTTCCTCTCTGTAAAAAAATCAATAAAATGTATTTTTTTAAAGAAAGGGTGATGGACAGAAGTACAGATTGTTGGTGCATTCTAACAAAGATAATCTAGCACACAAATATGTTCATTATACTGCACAAGATACAGGATTCTACATTTAGAATTATAATTATACCTTTTACTGTCTTATTATTTTTAAGTACATTGCCATTATCTACTATTTTCCAGGGTATGTGGTTGCAGCATTAGATTAGGAAGTAGAGCAATTTATATTAAGGAATCTCAGGGGATAATTGTGTCCATAAAATGTTACCTATTCTGTACTGTAAATTATCCAAGAAGAGAAAAGATTGAATCAAACATGTCAGAAGCTAGAGTCACCATGTGCTGTTTGTTCCCAAATTGTGGTTAAAAAAGACCTATTTTATTCTGATTTACCAAGTTTATTTTTAATATACTCAAACACACTCACATATACTAAAGTATCCTGCCTTCTGGGGAGGTAGGGGAGCAGAACACCTTGGCTAAGACGCCAGGTGAATTTCTGCCTAAAGCATGAAGAGCCTTGCCAGGGAAATCCAGCAGAACCTTGCGATGGATGAATGATTACTCTGACACATATTTCTGTGACAGAGGGCTAAGGGACTGCTTGGCTTGTGAAACCAAACAGCCCTGTTCACCTGTCCCCTTAGGCTTTGATTGTAACAACAGTTTTAACTAAAATTAATGATTAGATACTTTCATCAGGGCATTCTTGAGAAGATACATGCATCTGTAGTGTCCTTTGAACAAGGACATCTGAACACTAAGCTTAAAGATTCCAGTAAGCAACCGGGGGCTCAGCATTGTTTGGAAAAATCAACCCCTGCCCTGTGCCTCCCCACAGAGCCTAGCATGGTTACTCAGCAGGAAAAAACAACAGGAGGGGGAAACACACACACACACACACACACACACACAAAGACACACATACAAAGACAAATAAGTAATGGAACTAAGATGCAATGGACAGCACATCACTTCAATAAGTTCTAAACTTCCACTATATACCTGCATACCTTTTTCAGATGAACATAGTGAGTCAACAGAGGAAGAAATGACTAACTTTTTAAATTCTATCTTCCCATCTGAATAAATCAGACAATAGGAAGGGTTTAATAGTTTAGTGTGTCCTCAGAATTTTCTGATCAACCACAGAAATCAGTGTTTGAGATGAGAAAGATTCTGCCAAGGTTTTTGTAATTTCCTTACTATAAAAAGTGGAGCTATGGAAGTTCATCTACATTTTTACACTAACATTTATTAAAATAGTACCAATATTTTTTGTGTACATTCGTGTATCCTTGAAATAAAATGATTCAACGTGAAATATCTCAAAATTGTGCTTCCCTCCATTACAATAACTAATAAACAAAACTGGAAAAAATAAAAATGCCTGTCAGTATTGAAACAAATCATTTATGGTATTTTCTTACAAATAAATTCTCTCAGTAATGAAAACTAATGAGCTACTATTACCTATAACAAAATATGTAATTTTCAAAAATTAGTGTTTAGTAAAATTAAAATGTCAGACATAAAATAAAATGTAACATATTGTTTAATTTATATAGTTTCAAGAATAGCAAGCCCAAATTGTATATGATGCCATATTTGCATTATTATTATTAATATAATATAATCATTTTTATGTTTTAGCCATTTATATTTTATCACATTTACCATTTCATTGTTCTTCATTCTTTCCTCTATCTCTAGCCCTCCATCTGGGGTTCTTTTCTCTCAGCCTAAAAACACCCACGATGTTTTTTCATTTAGTATGGATGATTTTTAAATTTTCTCTTTGCTTAAAATCTTCATAATAAAATTTGGGGGAAAAGAAAAAAAAGTAGCTATATGGAATTATCTAACACATTGCTAAATACAAACTAATTTGCTTAAGGCAATCATGTTTTATTGCTAATAAATAATTACATCAAATTTTATACATTTATAAAATTATATCTGTTCATTAAAAATGGTGTATAAATGCGAGCACAATATACATAACTTTAATATTATCACAGTCAGTGGATATCAAGAGGAATTCACTAATTAATTTTTACTAATATTATTTATGTATTCATTTTGACATGTATTAATGTAGGACATATCTTGATAACATCAATTAATTATTATAAATTAATTAATTATAATACTAATGTTGATTATAATTTTAACTGAGGTAAAAACATTTAATATGAGAATTACCCTCTTAACAAATTTTTAAGAGTGTAATAAGTATTGTTAACAGGTTTATGTTATCCAGAGGATCTCCAGAGTTTTTTCATCTGGTATAACTGAAATTTTATATTCTTACTTATTAATTATTTTTCCTATTATGACCAAATTAATAATGATAATGTAATGACCAAATTATTTTTAAAGACAATAAGTTTTTGGAGGAGTAATATGTTGGGGTGAGTGATTAGAGCTTTTATATATTATACAAAATTTATATACTATTGACTAAAATACTTTCAACTTGTGTAATATAATTTAGTGTATTTCCTAGTTATTATTTCATTAAAAAGTTAAATAAATTATACCAACTTTTAATGCAATTAGACATCAAAAAACACTATAATTCTAAAGCTAGGTAAAGTGTTGGCATTGATGGAAACAGTGCATAAAATATAGAGTATAATGTGGACAAATCTCAGACTTCAACCATTGCTTTGAACTAACTGCATGCAAAGCTATTCTATCATTTCTTCTTTCGTCATCTTAGAAATCCTATCTAATAAAAGAGTAATATGCAAATTGACCATCACAAGATGGCTGCCCCATGTGGTCAAAGATGGGCACCACAAGATGACCAGCAAGGGAGGGAAGTTGAGAGGGACCCAGGCCTGTTGGGGAGGACCCAGGCCTGTAGGGGAGGGCAGTTGGGAGGGACCCAGGCCTGCAGGGAAGGGCAGTTGGGGAGGGACCCAGGCCTGTAGGGGAGGGCAGTTTTGTGGGACCCAGGCCTGCAGGGGAGGGCAGTTTGGGGGGACCATCCTGGCAGCAGGAGGACAGTTAGAGGCAATCAGGCCAGCACAGGAGCAGTTAGACATTGATCAGGCTGGCAGGGGAGTGGTTAGGGGCAATTGGCAGGCGAGAGTTTGGGAGCCAGCAGTCCTGGATTGTGAAAGGGATGCCTGACTGCCCATTTAAGCCTGATCTCACTGGGCAGTCGGACATCCCTCAAAGGGTCCCAGATTGAAAAGGGTGCAGGTTGGTCTGAGGGACACCACCCCCACCCCCACTCCCACTCTGTGCATGAATTTTGTGCACTGGGCCTCTAGTCTGTAAATAACTTTGGAAGCAAAAGTTTACTTTGAGGAAAAGTGGCTATCTCTGAAACTCATGGCTATTGTATATTACTAAGGTGTAATATCCAGAGCATTATGGCATTTGTACTTTGCTATAGAACTCAGTATATGCTGCAGTAGAAAAAAAGCAGGTAAATATCATACAAGATTACACTTTGCACAATGATATTGAAGACACTAAACCAAATATAAAAATATTACAATAAAGCTTAGCAGAAAAAAGGATTTAAAGTTTGGACAAATTTATACAATTTTCTGTGTTCCCAAGAAAGAAAAATTAGCATTGAAAATAAATAGACCCTTGGAATGATGATTTGAGCCATTAACTTATTTTCTGAATATACTAAGCAACTGCAAAGTAATTTTCATACTAACATTAATATCACTAGACGATAAGTAAGTTTAAAAATTCAACACCATTTTAAGCATTCTTTCCCAATTCATTGTTAAGTCAAAAAGAAATCATATAAAAATGGCAGTCTTTTATCAACATACTTATTATCTATTACAAAGTGCAGAGATTTTCCAAAAAATGAGACAAAGTAAGCCATTCAAAAGCATGTAGAATTTTGAAAGGACTCTGCCATTCAGCTCAACTTTCAAACTATAAAGCACTTAGTCAGTATGAGGACTAGGGATGGATTTTTTGCAGAAATAATTTCATCAGGCTATAAAATTGAAAATTGCTTTGAACTGCCTTTTATACTCAATAGAGATAATCAAAATAATATTGCCTGCACTGTGTTATCATCCACAAAGTATGCTTTTTAAAAATAATACTTTTGTGCTTTGATAGAATTTTTAATGGCAGGTATTCATAACCATAAAACATTTATCCATTTTGAAGAAACTGGGAAAATATGCAGGTGGGAGATACCAGTTTTAGTTTTAAAAACAGAAAAAGAAAACAAGCCTTAAGAAACAATGAAAACCAAACAAGTAGATTATTATTTTGATTTGATGGCTTAGGGAGATGTCTTCTCACTCAAGCCTGAAGCTCTGGTTTGTGAGAGGGCTGCCACCCAGCCTTTCACAGGTAGTACCATTACCCAGGGTAGGGTGTAATAGCTCAAGATTCAGGTAATGGTAAAGCAAGTGGAGAGAGCAAGAATAGAAGACAATAGTGCAAGGAAGGCCAGGGGAGGGGGCAGGAAAGGTGTGGAGGGGGTCAATGAGGAGAAAAGGGGGACATCTGGTAATACTTTCAACAATAAATATAAATTTAAAAAACTAGGAGCACAATTTAAAACTTACCGAAAGAGTCAGATAAGAGACAAAGTCACATTAGGAAGTAATTAGAATATATCCCTTTTAAGAATTCTTAAACTTCCTATCTTACTATTTAACTAGCAATGTGTAACTAAGAACAGTAGTAAAATATGAATTTCTGTGTTCTACTTCTAATCCCCATAGCATGACTATTAATTCTCTTTCTGTGGTTTTAGCCAAACTAATTGGGACAATTAAAAACAAAACAAAAAATGCTAGTAATTTAAACAGTTCATGATCAATTTATCTAGTGCTGGGCCCTCTGTGAAACTGTAGTCCAGTTCCAAGTCTCTGAGAAATATATTCCTTCAGGTATTGGGTTTCTCTTGTGCTCCTGGTGACAGAAATACAAATTCGATAGACTTAGCCATGAGCTACTCACTCTAGCTCTCTCTTAGGAGTCCTGATCCTTTATAGACAAAGTTCCAAATATACTTTCAAACTTCCCAGACGATACATCTTATTATAAAATGAATATGTCACATTTCTACATAAAAATATATATGGGAATTTAGAGACAGTAAATATTTAAAATTTTTCTTTTCATTTATTTTTAAAAAATGACTTACATGCCAAGTACTGAAATACTGTGCTTGGTAAAAAATTCGACATAGTTCCTGATTTTTAGGAAAACAGAGTAGGCAAATGACCATGTAGTTAAATATAAGACTTTAACTGTGACAAATGATAAGAGTCATTTTAAGTTTAAGGATCGGGGGGTTAGTAGGCAGGACTCTGGGAGGTTAGAAAAAGGTTCTAAGGGGTGCTTAGTTGAGATGGACAGGATAAGTGGGAGGTATCCAGAGCAATAAGGGTGAGCTTCTCAGAGAACAGAATCTTCGATTCAATGCCTATGGCAGAAGGAAGCAAGGAGAACAAAGGCAATGAATGCACTTGCTGTCCAGCACAGTGATGAGGAGAATATGCAATAAAGCTGGAGAGGAGGAAATGGGCAGATAAACTGTAGGTGCTATTTTCATACTCACCCCACTCCCCAACTCAACAACTTCAAGGCAGAGATTGGAATTCAATTTGATAAATAATATACTTTGACTTCTTCCTTTTGGAAAAAGGATGCCTATTAAAAGTTAAGTATTTTTTTTTACTAATAATATTTTTAAATGAATCATAATTATTCTATATTTGCATTTTCTATCAACAAAAGTATTTATAGAAGAAAATGATTATAATTTCTTTAAAAACTTCAACAATCTTTAAATTCATTTAACAATGGGCCTTCACAAACAATTATCCCAGGAGGGTGACCTCAATTTGCTGCCTAAAACCCACATTCCTTTTGATATGTATAGGTATTTTCCACTAGGTCAATGGATAGTTATTTCCATCATCCCTACCTTGGGCTCATGTGTATCTGGGTAGAAAGGTGTTCACAATGGGGACTCTCATAGACACAGAGCACTGAATCTGATGAGAATTTTATCTGCTTAGCTCATCAGTGTTATCACTGATGGAGAAGGAGCAAAATTCTCTTATGTCCAAAAGCAAGAGCAGGTAGTTTGAGATTCTAAGAGGAGATAATGTAAGGTTTTAATTGTGTGAACCCTGGGTCTTTTCCTGGTAATGCCTCAGTTTGTGTAACACAAATGCTAGGCAATGACCATTGCAGTGTTCCCTCACAGTCAGCTCCCTCACCTCTCTTCTAAGACAAGGTCATTCTTATGATTTTCCTACTTTCTAGGACCCCAGATATATTTCACCTCATGTTTTCTCCTATTACCTCTTAAAATAAATATAAGTGTGTACACACAGGCTCACACAAACACACACTTATAATTTGTCTTTGTCACTAATATACTTAAAGAAATATTTTTTAAATATCTGAATCATTTGGCAAGCTACAAACTAGTTTCCTTTACCTCAAGGTGAAGACGTCCCAGTTTGTAAACAATATAAATAAGTATCTTCTATCTAGGTAGAAATAGCTTTCTTCTTTTAATTTGTTGTATTCTTTTAATGGATCAAAAGAATGGGCATGGCTGGGGTGAGAAGGTAAAATGTAGTCAAATTTCCACATTGAAACTGGTTGAACATTCACATTTAACTCCTTTTCCTTGATCTACTGAATGTTGGGAATTTATGACTGGGTAATAATGATGCTTATAATTTGATGGAGCAGATATTTATTGGATTTAAAGCAAAGGATTTGTCTGAAAAGTAAATAGTTATCAGAAGATGAATTACTTTCTACGTTAATGAGGGGGAAAAAACTCCAAAAATTTTGTTTTCAAATTTAGAAATATATCAGCCAGTATTAGATTAGGAAAGAGCCACTATAGGCATTTATAGATAAAGGACTTGTTGGAACTGATTTTTACACAATGGTGCAAGGGGCTTGGTGGTGAGGTCTGGAAACAGGAGTTGAAGGACAGAGAGCAGACTGAGAGCTCTTATAGGGGAGAGGGTGAGAAGGGTGAAGGAATTAAGCAAAGAAAAAAAGAAAGACTCATGGACACAAACAACAGTATGGGGAATGCCAGAGAGAAGGGGGTTGGGAGAAATAGAAAGTAGCAAAGGAGATAAATGAAAATGAAAGGCAACTTTAGTTGGGGTGGTAAAGACACAATACAATATACAGATGATTTATTGCAGATTTGTATACCTGAAACTTACATAATTTTTTTAACCAATGTCTCTTCAATAAACTCCATTAATTTTTTAAAGCACCAGTTTTTATGAAGCACTTGATATGGGGGATGGACAAATCTGAAGCCAAGCATAATGGAACCATGAAGGAGAACTGGGTGTAAGTGTGTTTTCAAGACTGTCAACTCTGCATCTGGTGATGGCCTTGCTGTTGCTGTTGGTCAGCCCAGGAAGCAGTCAGGAAGAGCTGCATGTAGGGAAGTACAATAAGGAGGAGCTGGACTGCCAGCACCTGGTCTCACTACAGTAACCTTCAGAGGATATTGGCCGCTGACTCATTTCTGCCTTCAAACATTGCATGAACCTTCATTGTGAAGTATGTGCCAATATTTATTACTAGGGGCCCGGTGCCCAAAAATCTGTGCCCTCGGGAGGAACTTCAGCCAGACCTGTGCCCTCTTGCAGAGCCTGAGACCCCTCTGGGGATGTCCACCTGCTGGCATACCTGGTCAGTCTGGGTGAGGGCTGATGGCTGTTTGCAGACTGGCCAAGCCCTCCAGTGGGGTCCCTTACTCCATTGGGGTATAGCCAGCCTGGGTGCAGGTCTGAGGACCGTTTTCAGACTTTCAGGCTGCCCACAGTCCCTTCAGGTTTTGGGTCCCTACTGGGGTACCTGGCCAGCCTGGGTGAGGGACTGATGGCTGTTTGCAGGCTGGCCAAGCCCCCAGTGGCAACCCTCACCCCATTGGGGTGTGGCCAGCATGGGTGATGGGCTGAGGGGTGTTTTCAGACTTTCAGGCTGCCCACAGCTCCCATTAACCCAGTGTCCCAGCAAGGCTGACTGGAAGCAGGTTTCTGGGGTTTGTTTATCTTCTATAATTGATACACTGTTCCTTTAAGCTGAGGCCTAGGCAGGTAATGAAACCTCCTCTCTGCTTCACCTCGTGGCAGGCTTCTATGATTGAGACATTGTTTCAAATATGTTGTTGCCTGGAGCCGGGAGAAGGCCAGCCGCCTGAAAACAGTTTCACTCCTGCTGCAACGGAAACTGCCTATTTACTCAGCTCCATGAGTGACGGCCTCCATGTTGGCTGGGTTAATTTGCATACAGTCACTCTGATTGGCTGGTGGGCCTGGCTTAGGCATCCCGAAGGGATGGTCAATTTGCATATTATGCTTTTATTATATAGGATACCTATATTGGGTTTTTTAATAACTTTAATCATAGAGTATTGAAGAGTTAAGAAGCTTTCCAGACATACTCCTCCCTTTCCCAAATTTTAGTAGCACCTAAATCTTCTCATGATAGTTACATATAATCACTCTGACTATTAAAATAACTCTCCTTGCCCCCAGGAAGTTTAAGAAACCAGAAATGGCCAAGTGGCACCCTAATCCTCCACTTTAATCAATGGAATATGGGAAGGACAATGAATATCATGTGTCCAGGTCCATTGTCATGCTTTTTAGCAATAAAATTAGTTCTCTGGTTAAAAATGATGCTATGCTTAATACCATTACAATGAATAATGTAGCTATTAAATCTGTGGATGATGATTTTGGTCAGGTGCATTATAGACAGGGAAGGCAAATCTGTATTTAGAACAAATATCTATTTCAATGAGAACAAAGATTTACCCCTTCCATGATAGATATAATGTAATCAATCAGATTAATATAATCAATATTAATATAATCAATATAATTCAATGTAATCAATCAAATTAATATAATCAAGCTGACTGGCTCATTTCCTCAGGAAATGGGGCCATATTGTGGGTTATTCCACAGAAATTTTTGTCACCAAGTTTCTAATTGCATTTCTTCCATGTTCTTAAATAGCTATCCAAATAATTAGCCTCTGACCATATATCACTATAGATTGGTATTTTGGCTATTTTTATTTTTGAATATTATTTTTTTAGGTAAAACAATACAGCATGCTGTTCAGTTATGACAACTAGGAGGATTTCCTGTTACCACTGTTCTTTTAGGAACTCCCATATTTAAATCATCATGCTGTAATTATTCTCTTCTAGAATGTATCAATGTGCCAATATACCTTATAGAACCATCTGTATACCAGGCCTAAATTCCTCTTTTTTAAATGACTCTTAATTGTCACCATACAACTAATATGTTGGTCATACAACGAACAAGTAGCTTTGGGACAGACTCAAATATACTAATACAACTTGTTAATGGAGTGCTGCAGTGAACACCTAACTTTATGGCTCAGAGGGCAAACTATATCAGAATTTTGACTCTGCCATGTGCCATTAAAAGCAAATAGTTTTCAGGCATATTTGCTGAAGCCTCTATGACCAGTATTTCCTTCTGCATTCAATATTATGTTTCTTTTTCTACTGTTCAATTTAATTTGTTTTACTGAAGAATAATCTCAAATTTTTAGTTGAAATTTGGGTCTTCTAGTGATAGATTTGTTCATGACAAAAAAGTTATGGTCTTCATTACATTGCTTATAATGACTTCTTTTCATAGTTACTGTCTAAACCAAATGGGAGACTGGCTTCAATTTTCTTTCTAAGAGGAGGTCAAGTTATTAACCTAACCATTGTTTCCAGAGGGTGAAAGTCAGCCAACATCTGTCTTATCCTTGGCTATTCACTCAGATCCATAGAGAAAGAGAATATTAGAAATAATATTTTTATGTGGCAGGTGATACTCTTCAGAAAAGTTTACGAAAATATTTCAGGTAAGAAGTTAATTTTTTCACTTTGTTTACTAATACAGTATGATTCTAAAGTTTCATATTTCAGGTATCACCAATTACTGGTAAAAGGCCAGTGGGCTATGTTTAGGATGAGTAGGTTTATTTTTTATATAGATATAGATATTGTAAGAATAAATAGATAATAGGTAGATAGTTATACAGAACTAGACATATATAGATATATGACACATTAATTATCCATATACTAGTACGTAAAAGCCTAAGCAACTGTTCAACCCTTTGGCCAGTAGCTATGACATGCACTAACCACCAAGGGTCAGACATTCAATGCACAGGCATGGAAACATGGAACTGATCGATGAGTCTCAGAAGGAAGGAGAGTGGGGGTAAGGCTGGAAGAGATTAACGAACAATTAGAGGCCCAGTGCACAGATTCATGCACCAGTAGGGTCCCTCAGACTGGCCTGCATCCTCTCACAATCTGGGACCCTTTGAGAGATGTCAGAGAGCCAGTTTGGTCCTATCCCTGCAGGCCAGCCCGAGGGACCCCACCAGTACACAAATCCATGCACCAGGCCTCTAGTTGTTTACAGACAGCCCTCGGGTTATGTTGGACTTGATGTACATCGTTTGGTGGTTATGTCGCCTTGTGTTTACCTCGCCAACTCCCATTATTTATATAAAAAAAAGAAAAGTCCCATTATTTTGACATATGTACTTGTGTGCTTTGTGTTTTCTATTATTTATTTACCACAAGTAAAGGTCAGGAATTGTTATCTTTCTTTTATTATTTTTTTTTATTGTTTCATTTCATTACTGCTGTGTATGTGCTCCACGTGAGTGACTCAGGTGCTTAGGTAGGTGGGTTCCGACTTACGGCAAAAATTGCGTTACGTTATTCCATAGGAACGAAGCTCTGACGTAACCGAGACCTACGGTATATTGATTTAGCCAAGAATTATAGCGATATTTACATTTCTTATTATATATTTACAAACCCTGTACAAGCTTTCAAAAATTATTATTTACCAACAGATTAAAACTTTGTTATTTCCTGTTATATAAAAGTACTAAAATTGTCATTAGCATATTCTAAACATATAGAAGACTATATATGTCTTGGCCAGTGTGACTCAGTTGGTTTGGTTTCCTCCTGTGCATGGAAAGTTTTTGGTTTGATTCTGGGTAAGGGCACATGCCCGGGTTTTAGGGTTGATCACCAGCAGGGGGCATACAAGGGTCAGTTGGGAATGTTTTGTTCTCACATCAATGTTTCTCTCTCCCTCTCTCTCCTTTTCTCTCTCTAAAAAAACTCAGTAAAAATATATTAAAAAAAAGGTTTTATGTGGTTCTATAAACATATACAAATATAATATAATTTAAAATCAACATTTAAGGCAAACACTTCTTATTTAAGAAAAATTATTTTATAATAAATGATGTTATTTTAAAATACAGTTTGGAAACATCTCAAAATATTAAAGTATTGGCTTTATAAGTATTCTTTAAAAAAGAGGTACAATTAAATTTTTGACAGATAAGTTTTTCAGAGCATTTTTTCTAAATTAGAGGAAGTCAAATACCACTTATTAATTTTATTAGAAAAATAAAACCAATAGGTAATCTAAAACCTGGCTTCAATCTTTATCATATTGAAACTGTTCCTTCATCAACTAGAAAAACTGGTTCATTTACTTTTGCCATTTTTTATTTCCTTTCTAAATGTAGAAAATTAATTCTAAAATAATAAAATGATAAGTGATTGAGGAAAGACTAACAAACATTAAAACATAGTAATCTGTTAGTTGGATATTTGTCTACATAGTACCCAATGTCAAAGATAGAATTAATATAACACATTCTACTATCTATATACAGAATATTTCATTGAAAGAACAGTGATTTCTGAAGTTATTTTTGAAGAGTAAATTTGATAACAAGTACAATTAATTCAATCTGTCATTCCCTTTAGTTTCTTTCTCGTTATATCTACAAAGAAAATCATTCTTAATCATATAAAATTATAAACTCTTTTTCTAAAAAAAGTAAGGTCTTTTAAATAATAAATTAGGTTTCATATTATTATTTTTTCAAGAGTAATCACCAGCATCTGTTTAAATAATGACACTGGTGAATCTATATAACAACTCTTTGTAGTTAGGTTATGACTCTGGAAAGGCACATTTTATTTAGTTTCTGTCTGTTATTCTGTTGACTCACTTTAAAACTAAGGCTAACCAATAAAATGCAGGATATCCAGATAAATTCACACCTTAAACAAAATAATATTTTAGTATAAGTATATCCTATTCAAGATTTAGGGCATACTTACACTAAATCATCTTTTTTGCTGTTTATTTGAAATCCCCAAACAATTAAACATCATATATTAATTTGGGGTTGGTGGCTAAATCTGGCCTACAAAAATCAAGTTCCCTTTTTTCTACTACCAGAGGTATCCTTGGAAATAGACAAACAGCTTGGTCTTCTCCAGTATTTCTTAAACCATGCATGACTGGATTCTCTAGGCAGAGAATTATAATTTAATGAATGCCTCTCACAGAAATTCGTTGGACAAATTTTTGTATCAACATAACAGGAGTGTTCATTATATGTAACATTCAGAATTATACAATTTTAGAAGAACTGCTCTTATTTTTACACATGAAAATATTTTTAAAATAGTTTTATTGATTTCAAAGAGGAAAGGAGAAAGAGAGAGATAGAAACATCAATGATGAGAGAGAATCATTGATGGGCTGCCTTCTATTAGGTACTCACCCTTTGCTGGGGCTGCAGACTGCAACAGGCCCTATACCTGACTGAGAATCACATGGTGACCTCCTCGTTCAAGGTTGATGCTCAAGCACTGAGCAAGCTGGGACACACGGCATTTCTTTTGCACTAAGTTATAAATAATTCTAATGTCTTCCCATTGAATTCAGTTTTCAAGGAAGCAAACAGAGTTAGAGAAACAATTATAATCAAGTTACTGGAGCAAAGGTAAATGTTCTGAATGGAAATTGAATTCCTAACTTATTGGTATTACCTGCTAACCAAGTCAACGAGCTTCATGAACTATTAATAAAGTATTAATGGCATTTTAAAATCAATAACTTTTTGTTGGAAATGAAAAGATGGTTGCTATTTTATAAAGTTTTAGACAGGTTTTGTTTGGTTTTTCTATAAAATATTAGACTATTAATTCTGTGGCAATATAAGAAGCCATATTTATTTTATCTATTCTTACCAAAGTAATTTTTTCAGCCATTATATATATATTTCTCTCAAGATCACCGTGAAGTGATCATATTTTATCTGTACTGACTTTGATGGTTTTCTGCACTTATTACTAAAAATACTTCCTAAAAATAGGAAAAAGACACCTTCTACAGTATAATTATCTGGGATGTCTTATATAAGTGGTTTTAAAATAGATCTCCTGTATGACAATTGTATAATGCTTTTTTTTTTTTTTAGCTTTTCATAGAATATGCTATGTGGAAATTTTCTTAATATAATCAATCATGCCTTCAGAACAAAACCAGAGGGATAGCTAAAAACAAGCAGAGTTCCTGATGAATTCTCTAAATGATGCAGAATTAGTTTTTCTCTGTTAGTACTTATTTTCGCCAATAGACTTGTTTCTTCTTTTCTAAATATTTTATGGTAGTGTTTTATAGATTGAAAAGTTATCCATTTTTTTTTATATAGTGTTTATTCAATAGTTACTTGGTCTTTAACCATTGCAATCTATACTAATAATAAGGTAATATACAAATTGGTCAGGACACCATCACAGTAACAACTAATGAGCAGGCTGTGTGCACAGCAGGCATGGGTGGGTGGGGACTTGCAGCATCAAGGACAGGGGTGGGGTCCCTCCCCCAGCTCTGGCCTACCTCTTTGGGGCAATCCATAGAGGATCCCCGAATGGGTGGGCAGGGCCTACCTCTTTAGGGCTCCTGCACTGTGACAGGGCATAGGCCAGGCTGGGGGGACCCCTCCACCCCAAGTGCATGGATTGCCTGCATCAGGCCACTAGTTTAATATAAAGATTAAAGTCATTTTAAAAATGAAGTGGAGACACAGATACCCAATAATTGTATCTGAGCTTCACTTCCTCTTTGGTGTCTTTTTAGTGGACA
This sequence comes from Murina feae, assembly GCA_004026665.1. Classification (NCBI taxonomy): domain Eukaryota; kingdom Metazoa; phylum Chordata; class Mammalia; order Chiroptera; family Vespertilionidae; genus Murina; species Murina feae. The sequence continues at coordinate 24,603 of PVJC01022490.1, forward strand.
CTTCTCTAATACATAAGAAAATGCATCAAAATATAGCAAATGTAAATTACCTTATAAAACTGCACATTCGGCGATCATTAGTGGGACTATTACTAAAAATTTTGTACTTTGCCATGTTTGTAATAATTTTTGTGCTATTGTGTCTTTATGAGCCTGTTTTTATAAATTGGGGTATATGTATAGAGATAGAGATGATAGATATAGATGATATAGGTATAGATATAGATAGATATAGATAGATATATGATTCTACTATTTATGTATATGTATGGTAGAATGACATACTTTCATAAATTTAGGGGCATCTTCCAACCAGATTGATTTATTCCTCTTTCTCTTTCTGAAAAAAAAAAAAATCTACAATTATTGGTGTCTAGATCTTCAGCCAGTTTTCTCTCTCAACTCTCCCTCTGGGAAACATTGTTACTCAAGTTTCCAGATATTAGAGAAGGCGATTTTAAGGTCTCTCCTATTCAGAGTAAGTGCCTTAGAAGAAAATCATTCTAGAATCCAACACAGAAAATAAATCAAGTAACCTAGATATGATTTCAAGGCGATACAAATAAAATTACATCTTTGTTCTGTTGTATTTTCTATTTTTAATAATTTAATTATTAAAATGGTTATGTATTAATTTACAGATTTTGCAAAAATTCTAAATTGTATATAATTTACTGTCAGGAGAGACTAAGCATTGGTTTGCTTTGAAATAATTCTTTTGACCACCTCACTTCCTGTCCTGTTATCTTTCAAGCTTTCTTTCTAAAGTTAATGAACCTGTGGACTTTCAACTTCATGACTTTTTAAACAATAAATTTTTTGATACGCAGTTTACCTAATGTAATATTCACTATCTTAAAGTGTAAAGGTCAGTAGTTTTTAGTATGTTTACTATGTTGTGCAACTACAACTTAACTCTACTAATTCATTATCCCCAAAAGATACTGCATACCTATTACAAGGCAGTCCTAAATTTTTCCTCCCTCATTCCTTAGCAATCACAATGTACTTTTTATTTGTACATTGGACAATTCATATAAATTAATTTGTATAATATGAGGCCTTCTGTGTCTGACTTCTTTCACTTAGCATCATGTTTTCAAGATTCATTCATGTTGTAGCATGGAAGAGAACTTTATTCTTTGTATGGCTGAAAAATATTTTATTGTACAGATAGACCACATTCTGTTTACTCACTCATTACCAGATATTTGGTTGTGTACATTTTGGGTAATTATGAATAAAATTTCTATAAGCATTCATGGGAAAGTTTTTGCATGAATATATATTTTAGTTCTCTTGAGTACACACCTAGAAGTGAAGTTGCTATATCACTTGGTAATTCTAGGGTTCACTTTTTAACATTAAACTTGAAAACTGTCAAACTGTTTTCCACAGTGGTTTCATCATTTTATGTTCCCAATGGCAAGGATGAGGATACTGATTTCTCCACAATCACACTAACACTTGTATTTTGTTTATTGCTCATATTTTTAGTAGTGATACAGTCCTCCTAGCGACCTTTCTGAGCTAGTTCTATAGTCTGTATTCTTTGTCATGTGTGGTCCCTGAGGTCCATGAACCATTAGTGTAGTGGTTAGCACGACTTCTCTTATTTTTATTGTGAGGGTATATTTAAGCAGCAAGAGCAGACTGGGTTCCCTTAAATATTTGGAACCATAATCTCCCAGTGTCTGTCTAGGGCTATGTGTAGTATGTGTTGAAGCATGCTGGCAGCACTCAGCAAGGCAGGTGGAAACTCTGTCTTAGTCTTCACTTCCTATTTCTATTGAGCCTCAAGGTCAGTAGGAAACCTTCCCTGAGCATACGTACAGCCCTGCACATGAGTGAGACTCCTTCTAGTAATGGAGTGTTTTTTCACAGCTCTATGTACATATTATTCACCAGCCTTATTTCTACGTGTTTTGGTTAGTATACTATTCACACCACCTATTACCTATTGACTTAGGCAACAGCAACCTTATATATTAGCTTGGAAATATTTCTTGAGAAATTTCCCTGGGAAGCAACTTTATTGGTAGTACTGGACAAGTCCTGAGTTAGATGAAATAAAGCTAATAAGAGACCATCTGAGCCTGTCTTCCATGCAAGCATCAGATAGACCAGAATGTGACAGGGCACAGGTTCTTTGGGAATGAGGTCTATCTGTTTCTCTGATGCTAGAAATGCACTCTGCTGTTTCCAGGCCCCCTGCTGAGCCGGGAATAGGGCATGGGTCTTTCGTACACTCTAATGTCACAATGTTCACTGAGTTTACTGAAGATAACTCATTTTTATTTTTAAATAAGCTCTCCCAGGGTATATGCAAGGCTTTGTTTCATTACCTGAGATCTGAAAACATTGACTCAGAAGCATTTTGCCTTATTTGCAGCTTCTGCTCAGGGGTAGGATTTAAAGTTTCTTTTTTTTCCCCTTTATTGATTAAGATATTACAAATGTGACCTTATCACCCCAATGTCCTCTCATCCCCCCACTCCTGCCCTCACCCTCACCCCCTGTTGTCCACATCCATTGCTTACCCTTATATGCATGCATAGAAGTCCTTTGGCTGATCTTTGCCCCCTCATCCGCGCCCTCCCCTACTTTCCCTCTGAGGCTTGAGCATCTGATTGATGCTTCTCTGTCTTTACATCAGTTTTTGTTCATCGGTT
>PVJC01022491.1:0-27276 GCA_004026665.1 Murina feae
AAATTAAAAAAAAAAAAAAAAAAAAGCATTTGCTCCAAAACACTTTTCAAAATTGTGAGCACTGTTCCTGGCTCTGAGGAAACAAAGACTGAGTAGGACAAGGCTTCTGCCTCCCCTGAAATCACAGTTGATTAGTGGAAATAACATTCAAGCAATAAGCCACAGGGCCACAATTCAGCACATACCTGGTATATATTAAATACTTTTCATACAAAAGCTATCTTGGTAGACTCTTGGGGATACAAAGGTGCCTATTCTCCAACACATGATCTAATGGAGGAGAAAAACTGGGGGGAAATGTCATCAGGTCATGAGGAAGCATCCAGAGAAAAGAAAGAGGTAGCTTATCTGGAAAGGATTCCAGAGAGTGTTTATTTTGGGGGGAGTTGATATTCTGCAGATGAATTCTAGAAATTGTATAGAAGATGTGTTGTACCCCAAAGTCAGCCTGGACTGGTGCTCCAATAAAAGGGCTTGGCCCATGGCTGCAGAGTATGGAACCAAGAAGAAAAAAAGACTGTGTCACTAACACAGGTCCTGGACAAAGGAAAATAATGCTGTTATTAACATAAAGGGAGAATCTGAGAAAATAGAAAATGAAATTGAAATTGGAAAGATCAAGTGCTTCTAACAGGGCCTATTCCTCACCAACTGGAAGTGAACAGGAAGAGGTCACTGATGTAAATCAGCTCCAGTGGAGAGGGCATTGAGAACAGGATGGAGGATTCTATAATTCTCCAGCTGCCTTTCTATGTATACTTGATGGGGAGCAGGAAATTCACCATGAATCCATCTGGGGCATGAAACAACTCAAGGAATTACTCTTACAATACATATCAAGTTAAGAAATCATATGTGAACTTGGCCTTAAAACACAGAGAAAGGAGTAATCTACACTAATAAAAGAGAAACATACAAATTGGTGTCACTCCACTACATCCCGAGCCACACACACCAGCCAATCAGAGCAACTATATGCAAATTAACCCAACCAAGATGGCTACCGACAGCCACAATGCTGGAGCAAACAGGAGGCTTCATTGCCCCTGTGATGGAGGAAGCCAAGGTTCCCGCCTGCCCTGGCTGGCTGTGGCCTCTGCTCAGGACAATAAAATTTCAATTATAGAAGATAAATAAATCCCAGATACCTTCTTCCAGCCAGCCTTGCTGGGATCTTGGGTCACTGGGGGCCATGGCCAGCCTGCAAACAGCCATCAGCTCCTCACCCAGAATGGCCATACCCTCATAGGGTGAGGGTCCCCGCTGGGGGGCTTGGCCAGCCTGCGAACAGCCATTAGCCACTCAGCCAGACTGGCCAGCCACCCCAGCAGGACCCCCCACCCTGAAGAGGATGTGGCCAGCCTGAAAATGGCTCTCAGTCCCTCACCCAGGCTGGCCAGGCACCCCAGTGGGGACCCCCACCCTGAAGGGACTGTGCCCAGCCTGCAAACAGCCATCTGCCCCTCATCCAGGCTGGCCAGGCACCCCAACAGGAACCCCCTCCCTGAAGGAGTGTGGCCAGTCTGAAAACAGCCCTCAGCCCCTCACCCAGGCTGGCCAGGGACCCCAGCAGGACCCCTACCCTGATCCAGGACACCCTTCAGGGCAAACCAGCCAGCCTCCACCCATGCACCAGGACTTCTATCCTATATAATAATCCTATATAATAAAAGGGTAATATGAAAATTGACCCTAACAGTAGAACCACTGGGAATGACTGGTCACTATGACACACACTGACCACCAGGAGGTAGATGCTCAATGCAGGATCTTCCTCCTGCTGGTCAGTGCACTCCCACAGGGGGAGCTCTGCTCAGCCACAAGCCAGACATCTGCCAGCACAGTGGTGGTGGTGGGAGCCTCTCCCACCTCCTCAGCAGGGCTAAAAATGTCCGACTACAGCTTAGGCCTGCTCCCCACTAGCAAGGGCTCCTGGGTTGCCAGAGGGATGTTGACTGCCAGCTTAGGCCCAATCCCCAGGAAGCAGGTCTAAGCCAGCAAGTGGACATCCCCCAAAGGGCCCCAAACTGCGAGAGGGCACAGGGCAGGCTGAGGGACCTCCCCCCCGCAAGTGCACAAATTTTTGTGCACTGGGCCTCTAGTGTGTCTATAATTACAGACGACTGTTTTAATTTATGTTAACAAGTAATTACTGCCTCCTGAAAAGAGCAAGACAGAGCACAGTGGGTAGAGGTGGAAAAGGAGGAGGTAGAGGGGGAAAGTGAAAGAAATTAGGGAAGCCAGTACAGGAAAAGGTGGATATGATGAATCTTATAGAAATCTGCCTCCACCCACTCTTTACCCGGGTACTGCCAGGGCTCAGTAGTATTTCTGGACCAACTTCTCCCAGGATATCAGCAGGTGCAGGCAGGCTTTCCAACAAGCCACTGAAGGATGGAGCCATTATTCTTTAAGATTGCAGCTTTATTCTTTTTTTTTTTAATGTCTCTGAAATGCAATGCATATATGAAACTTTCACTCAACCAGCAAGTCTTACAGCAGCGGGTTCCACATCTGCAAAACAGATTCTAAAAGATAAAATGTTATGTGCCAAGAGTGATTCAGTGTGAATTTGAAAATGAGATAAATATTCTTCTCTTGAAAGAGAATGGTTTTTCCTGACCTAAAAGTTAAACAATGTTAATCAAGTCGTAGAGCTGAGCAGTGAAGTCAACATTACTTGAGAAGTTTATACTAAAAATAGTGAACCTTTTCCATATCTCTAACTAACTCATCCACAGCCGAGCTCTTGTACTTGCAGGATTATTTCCAGAAATCAAAAATGCCAAGATGTGTTTGCTAATGAATTCTGAATACTGAACTAATAATCTGAATTAAAGCTAAGATTTGAACTAATAATCATAATAAATGACATATATATGCTCATAATGAAAACAGCACTATTCTAAGCACTCTATCACTTAATCCTCACAATTCTATGAAGAAAATCCTATTATTATCTCTACAGAGGAAAACTAAAGCGCAAAAGGGTGAAGTAACAAATGTCAACATTCACATACGTGGAATAATCAACTGCCATGCCTACTCCACATGGACCCATGAGCACAGGTAAGGTCATAACAATTTTGGATGCCATACATATTGATGGTTTGAGTAATACTTTTACCTGAGAAAGAATACTGCAAAATTTCCATATTTATAAAACTAATGCAAAAAGTAGCTGAATAGTATTTGTATTTTGCATCTTTTGGAGAAAAGCAGTGACTTTGAAAATCTCGCTGTTATAAAATATATTACGTTACAGACATGAAGTCTTCACTATTCAATAAAATAAATAACAATTTTTCTCTTCCAATGAAGATATCAATAAGAAAACACTTCGAAAAGGACACAAGGATGAGGAATCCCATTTATTAAGCACCTGTCTTCTGTTCCCCATCCTTCACTGCCCTGTACTTCCAGACCTACCACATGTGTTCACAAGCAGGCAGTTCTCCCTGGATAAGCCCTGTTAGACACTCTTTAAAAATACAGTGAGGGGACAGATTTTCTGTGTGGAGGGAAGAAGAGAGAACATGTAGACAGATCAGCAGCAGCTGATGCACTAAGTTCAAAGAGAGAAAGAAATAAGGTGAATCCAGGAAAAGTTTTAAAACTCACCACACATAGTCATAGTTGAAAAGATTGCACAGGGCCTATGAACTACTAGGATCAGCAGGGCAGGGGAACGAAATAGCATTCTACCACCAGGAACAGGGTGGCTGAGAAAAGGTACTGTTGGGACCACGCCAGAGAAGTGTCACACACCAGGGCAGCCCATGCTGAAAACAGAGGCTGAAACTCAGCAACTCTCCAAATGCTCTCTGGCCCTATAGCCTTTACATGAGATCTGGAATTTAGAATCTAGTGAAATTTGAGAAGATAGAACTGGCTTATGACTAGCCTATGACTTAAGAGAGGATAAACCATCTAATATTCAACAGTCAGTTAATGCAAAAGAATTTCTTCCCATTTAGCACACCTAACACTTATCAGAGCTCATGGCCTTGGACTCTGCCACCCCACTCTACATCATGGATTATTTTTGTGGGGAGGTCTGTGCGCTATCTATGAGAGTTCATATGTGAACCTTTTGAAGGAAACGTCTGTAACTTCCCCTACATCATCAAAGAGATCCAAGAAGGTTAAGAACATGGCTGTAGGTCATCCAAATCTTACCCCTGACCTAAGTAGGATCTTCAGAGAGCTGGCTGTAGATTTAGACTGCATTGCATGATCCCCTCTGAGAATGATTTTTCTTGAACTACATGTTGTGGTTCTGCCCTTGACTTACATTGAAGGGTGCAACAAAAAAAAATAGTAACAGGAGTAGAGTCCAGAAAAATAAATAAGGGTGAGGACAATGAAGTTAGATTTGCCTATTTAAACCCTCTCTCCCCTCTTTCCATGACTGTGGACAAGTCAGCTTCTCACAGCCTGTTTCCTCCTCTGAATCAATTACTTCATAGTTATTTTAAGGAATTGATTATGAAAATATACATAAAGCACTTAGCATAGTGCCTTATGTATAGTAAATACCCAATTACTGTAAATTTACTGCTGTGTTTATTATAAGGATGCTGTCTATGTCAACCAGTGCAATCTATACGAGGCCTCTGGGAAACTTCTTTTATGCTCTTTTGAAAGGAAAACTTCTGTGTTTTCATTTTGAGGACTCTGGGACTCTCAACTGAGCATGTCTCCATCTTTGCTCTGGTTATTTGCAAGTTTCAAACTAAATATACAACCTAACTTTACCCACTGTGTAGCAAAACCAGCTCCTAAAAATTTTTTGTGAACTAAGCTTATCCCTTCACCCTTACTTTCTCATGGTCTTGGATGCTTTTTTTCTTTTTTATAATGTGTGTTAACTATTGTTATTTTGAGCTTCTTTGAACTATTTTTTGGAATGATATAAGATGCATAAAACTAAATAGATGAATTAACAAACCAACAGAAAAAATAAATAGTGCTATTTTTGAATTGTTGGTAATTTGAGTGTGTTTTTTTAAGTTATTTTCCTAATTCATGGGTATATTAGCTACAGAGCCAGGAGAAAATTTAATTCTTTTTACTTCCCAAAGTAGGACCTGCCCTAGACCAATTCAGACTCTCAAAGAAAAACTGAGTCAAGAGTCATCAGCCAAAGAGCAAAACAAATCACCAGTGTGATGATGAGAATTTCATGTGAAGAGCGATGAAGTCATGGGGAGTGTGGCAACAGGCTAATCCTCTGAGGTGAGTGCTTCTATATTCTGAAAGTTAGAACTTCTAAAATTCAGTGAGGGGCATTTCAGAAAAAAAATATACATTCACAGTCACGAGATTAATTGTATCAATTCCTAGGAAAAACAAGGCAGAAGTTTCCAGTCTTTAACTGTGCTGGACCCACAGTTCTGGCTGGTGATACCCAGGCTGACTTAAAGGTCTCCTTACTTCCTGACCCAGATGAATGGAAATGAGCCACAGCTGGGGTGTGCTAAGCAGATGGGACACCACAGGGGCTGAGCTGTTGGCCAAAGGGGGGGAACCAGAATGTAAGCAAAGAAGCTTTCCCTGGCTGCTTGGCAATAAGGCCTCTAAATAAACTACATTAATCTGACTCACATGTGGTGAGTGGGAAATTAAAAACAGGGCAGCGAGAAAATTAAATGAATTCATTAAAGAGATAATAAACTTACAAAGCAGTTTCACTAGGACATATGTTGCTATCAGGATTATTTGAGTTTCTAGAGATATCGTCATATCCATACCTTTACTATCTTGGGCATACAACAGGTAAGATAAGAATTCTTGAGAAGCAAATATTTTTCCAAGAAGAAAAGCGTGGCCTCTAAAGAATCAGTGAGATAAAATAAAATCCAATAATTTTAAGTATATTATCTGAAAATCCCAGGACAACCAAATTAAAATGGATTGTTAAGGAAATATAAAAGAGAAGAAACTATGAAGACAAGGCAGAGCTTACAGTTCATTCTAAGCGAGGAACTATAAGATGCTGGGGAACTTGTCTGTGAGGCTGCTATCTCCTGCAGCAGTTCCAACGCAGCGCCCAGGCTCTTGAAAGCCCATGCTGGATTATTCCCAGCAATGAAACATAAACGCTAGTACACTGAGATTCAAATATGCCTTTCAGACTACAATCAAATCTTTGGATGTTCCTTTTCTTCGCTTTTCCAGTCATGAATATATTTTAAAATTTCCTTCCTTTCTTCTTTCCCTTCCTCCCTTCTCCTTCCATTCAATCAACATGGATTGCAGGTCTAGTGACAGGCGGAGCACTGCTCTAGGTGCTAGAAACACAGCAGTGATCACAATAAATAAGCATGCCCTGAGATTCATTAGTTAGTTCTTTCAGGTAAATGAAACTGCAGGTAAATGAAACCGTAGAAAGTGACTCTGTGGATAAGGGGGAACTACTGTATTTTAATTTGTTGTTTACTGGTCAGTTTTCCTAGACTGTTCGCTCACAAAAGCCCATGCTTGGCACAGTGCTTTTCTATAGTACAAATACTCAAAATCTATTTGTGTTATTACTAAACAAATGAAGAGGAAATCCTTAACATTCTTCATCAAAACACAGAGCACACAGATTGAAAAATGGATGTAGGATAAAGTGATCAGATTTTAACATTGGTAAAGCAGGACACCATTGATGGGGGAGTGGGATATTTTTTATTATTATTACTTAAAATATTACAAAGAGTAGTACATATGTCTCTTTCCAAAAATTGGGACTTTTTTAAAACGCTGTGGGACACGGGACAAATTGTTAAAAATCAGGGATGTCTGGTCACCTTAATGTAGGATGACAGGGTACTTCTCTGGGTTGCCCTTCTAATAATGTCAACAGAACAGATAATATGTGAAATACTAGAGTAAAAAGACAACAAAAACAATGAAAAAATTATTTTGAAAGATGGTAATTCTATTCAACAGACACTTGGGAGTAGCCAACAGCAATGGAAATCAGCTGCCTTGTCCCTGATTCACGAATTCTGCAGAAATATCATTCAGGATAACTTGCTGAGTCAGCAACAACTGACCAGAAAGTAAATTGATGCTTGAAGCTTTTCCCCCTAAAAAAACATGTTCTAAGACCAACATGCACATAAGTTCGACACTGTTGCATAACAAACTACCAAGGGCTTAGGGCTTAAAACAATGAGCATTCCTCACTCTTAACTCTACAGGTCAACTGGCAATTCCATTTTGTGGCATTTTGTGCTTTCTCATGATTTTGCGGTAGTCTGATAGGTCAGCCAGGACTGGCTGGCTTATTGAGGATGACCTCTCCCTCGTATACATTGTGGTTTGCTGGCTCTTGGATGCAGTGACAGGTGTGATGGGGACTCAGCCAGCAGGTCAGCCCAGGTTAATTCTCATGGCAGCTAAACAGGATTCCAAGCACAGAAATGTATAAGACCTCTTGAGGCTTAACCTCATTTTCGATCCACCATCACCTCTGCCATATCTATTAGCCAAAGCAAGTTACAAGGTCAATCCAGATTCAAGAAGTAAGTAAATAAACTCTACCTCTGCAGAGTCACATTGCAAGAAGCACAGATACAGAGAGAGAAAAATCAAGGTCCTTTTTATAGTCAGTAGCCCACACACTATTTGGCCCTATACATGCACCTACTTGTGAGTACCGTTCAGTATATGATATTCATAATGACGATTCTGATTCAGCAAGGAGTTAAATAACAGTACGTTATAGGCAGAGACGCATATTGTAAAAGCTTTTCATGACAGGAACGCAGGTTAAAAGATTTCCACTATACCGCCAATTTATTGTGGTGCCATTCCCGCTGATTTCAGAGATCAGTGTTTCACTCTGTTCACTGAGAGTGCTGTCAACAGGCTTGAAAAGTAATGGGACGGTCCATTATATCACTGGTGAAGGATTCAATTAAAATAAACAAGGGCTAGCCCAAGTCACATCTTTTACATATACATAAAAACCTGTATTTATAGAATTCAGGAAAAGGACCAGGCCATGGATTCACTTCCTAAACACCTGCCACAAACAGATCAAATTCTCAAAAAACACTGATGTAATCCCTCACTGTACCCTTGTACCATAGGAGCCAGGTGAGTGGGTGGGTAGGGTTAAATGAGACATTCTTATGGCAAATACACACAAGCCTGGCACCTACTAGAAAAAAATTTGATTGAAATGGAAAAATACTTTCATACCTGCAAATTGATATTAGTATTTTTCAGCAACCACAGAAACCATGCTGGGCTTGAATAGGTCAATAGAAACCAGACCGAATTACAGATAAGCTTAAAAGCATGCAGGTCTTCAAATCCAAGTGTTATTACGGGTGCACTTGATCCTGAGACTATGTGGCCTAGTTTCGCTGGATGACCCTTTAATTTCTGAAAAGTGCTACAGGATCCTCCTGACAACGACCTCTCCAAACTCCAGTATGGGAACTCTTAGCATTTCCGATGTGGATTTGAGAGACAAAGATAGAACACTGAGACCTGCCAAGGCTGAAAAGGATATCACTTTCAAAGGTTAAAAAAAAATCCCCCCCTCTTTTTTTCTGATGACTACCCAATTACACAAGCCAGGCATGATAACTGGGAGCCATGAAAAGTCTTCTATAGGCATGGACAAAACAGCCTGTTCAAACTCGGGGGGGGGGGGGGATGTGAAACACTCAGTAATACATGCATATTTGGGGGACTAACAGGGAAGCTAATCTAACATGAAAAATACCCAGAACCTAATTATATTATTAGAGCTTCTTATCAGGGTCTAGTCTGTGATAGCTAAACAGTGTAGCTTTCATTTTTTTTATTTCACATACGAGCATCAAGTTCTACAAGTTATTCTTAAAATTCTGTAGGCAGAACACAACTCTGTAAAGTGAAACCCATTCTTCCTCTGAGTCCTATTATAAAATCTAACATGTATATCTATTTTTGTGTACCATAATAAAAGTTGTAGTATGGTGTCCACATGTATGATGATACTCATTCTCCACCTGCCCAGTTGATGTAGACGCCAAGCATCTCTTGTCAACATCCAGAAATGGCAATGTTTTAGTCTTTGTTTACTTATGATTCAAAAATAATGTTTTGATTTTATATCCAGAGGAGAAACCTAAGGCATGACTTCAAGAATGGAGTACTCATTTGGGCTGGGGGGTTTGTTTTTTGAATTGTTGTGGGGTTTTTTTTTAATGTTTTTATTGATTTCAGAGAGGAAGGGAAGGGGAGAGAGAGATACTGGGGATCAAGCTCACAACCTGGGTATATGCCCTTGACTGGAATCAAACTCAGGACCCTTCCATCCGCAGGCTGACGCTCTAGCCACTGAGCCAAAGCAGGTAGGGCCGGCCTGTGGGTTTTTGTAGTTGTTGACGGTATCTGCCACTGCTTATTACTACAGAGGCAGTGAAAAGCAGTTGTTCCAGGAATAGTCACTGTGATCTACTATTATTTGCTTTTGGAGACCCCGGTTCTGTCATCACTTCCCAGAAGAGTCAGAGAAGCCTTAGAGTGATGTTCCTACATAAGGTCTTTTCCCCAGAATTCTTATACAATCAGTTTGACAACCGCTCTCACTCCTTACACATATTGGAGTTTTATATGATAACAGTTTTAGGATGATTCTGACATTTCTCATCCCAGGTGAACTACAAAGCAGATCTCTATCTACTCTATAAAAGCGAAATATTAAAATTAACCGTTTCTCCGAGACGGGTAAGCCACACCCACCAGCCAATCAGAGCGGCTGTATGCAAATTAGCCCAGCCAACATGGCGGCCGCCACTCATGGACCTCAGTAAACAGCCCTTTCCATTGCAGCAGGAGCGAAAGTGAAGCTGCGCCCGCTCAGCTCAGCTCCGATTAAACTGCCTCTAGCGAAACACAGCTTTGAAACATTTGAAACAATGTAACAATCATAGAATCCTCCAGAGCTGAAGGAAAGAGCAGCTCCGGCCTAACCAGTAAAAGTAACAATTGTTTCATTATAGACGTTGCGAGGTGAAGCAAAGAGGAGGCTTCAGTTAGTTAGAAGGCCGCCTTAAAGGAACAGTGTATCAATTATAGAAGATAACCCCAGGCCTTCAAGGAACAGTATCAATTATAGGAGAAAAAACTCCAGAAACCTGCGTCCAGCCGGCCTTGCTGGGACGTTGGGTCAATGGGAACTGTGGGCAGCCTTAAAGCCCCTCACCCAGGCTGGTCAGGCACGCCAGCAGGTGGACATCCCCCAAGGGGTCCCAGACTGCGAGAGGGCACAGGCCGGGCTGAGGGACCTCCCGAGTGCACAGAGCGGCTGCAGGGCGGGACAGCGCAGGACCCAGGACCCGTGAGTGGGAAAGAGGCGGCAGGGTTGGAGGGCACCGGGAAGCGGGTAAGAGGCGGCGGGGGGGGGTCTCGGCCTGCTTGGTGGGCTTCCCAGGCCCTTTGCGGGGCACCAGGGAGCAGGAAAGCAAGGCTGCAGGGGCCGGGGTCCTGCTTGGCAACTCCCCAGACCCCTTGGCGGCACCGGGAAGTGGGAAAGGAAGGCAGCAGGGGACGGGTGAATGGGAAAGAGTTGGCGGCCTGCTTGGTGGCTTCCCAGGTCCCTTCCGAGGATCAGGGAGCAGGAAAAGGCTGGCCTGACCACAAGGCAGGATTTTCCCCGCTTTCTGGTGGCTGGAGGAAGATGGGCAGTAGGCAAGCTTGGGAGGCAGGCCGCACCCAGCCCTGGCCACGCTCAAAAAAGAGAACAACATGCAGGGGAGGGCAAGAGTCTGAGAGATCAACATAGAGGGGGTGCCTGCTCCAAGCCTCCACGGTGTGCCTGGGGCAGGTCCCCAGCTGGTAGACACACATAGGAGGACTGCTCCGAGCCTCAGATGCGGCTGGGGGCAGGTCCCCAGTGGTGACACACACACACACACACACACACACACACACAAAAGGCGCCTGGCAGACTGGGGCCATCATAGGACATCCACTGAGGGGTCCCAGACTGTCAGAGGGCACAGGCCGGGCTGAGGGACTCCCTCCACCCCGAGTGCACAAATTTTTGTGTACCGGGCCCCTAGTACTAACAGAATCTTAAGTTCACCTGCCAACTTCAAAAAACATTCCCTTTGTCTCTCACTCTCAACCCAATTTAAACCAGGCAAAAACTGGACTAACCCTGTGTAATAAGCAAATACTTGTGATTATTAATCCACTGGTAATTCAAACAGTCAGCTGCCCAAAGTCACACAGCTCACAAGGACCTTAAGAGTTTCCATTAGTGAACAAATCAGCATGATAAAAGAATATCAATTGTTTGTGTGCGGAAATGGCAAATTTATAAGACTGAGAAAAAGTGCACAAGATTATTTTTTTTTTAATAAATTTTATTGATTTTTTTTACAGAGAGGAAGGGAGAGGGACAGAGAGTCAGAAACATCAATGAAAGAGAAACATCAACCAGCTGCCTCCTGCACACCTCCTACTAGGGATGTGCCCGCAACCAAGGCACATGCCCCTGACCAGAATCAAACCCGGGACCCCTCAGTCTGAAGGCCGACACTCTACATACCAAGCCAAACCGGCCAGGGTGCAAAGTTTATTTTAAGTTACTTTAAACATTACTTCTATTATAACTGCTAACTAAATACTTAGTTGTCCTGTGAATAAACAATATTCTAAGCAAAGATAAATACAATCAAGTTCATTATATTTATCTCAAGTTGGGGGTTAAAGGAAAGAAACATTTATCTCAAATTTTCAAAAACAAAAAAAGAGATAGACTCAGACATACTACTACCATGCCTAATTAAAGCACGAAGTGATGAGAAACTATTGTTTACAACTTGAGGAAAATAAAACCTTAATAACACACTGCTATAAATATTTAATGATATAGAACTTAATGACATAATTTCATTAACATAAAGGATCAGTGGCACTAAACTATTATTTATTTCTATTTCAATGCAACATATTAAAATTCAGAAAGTACAGCAGGGTGGAGGGGGAGCAGTGGGGAGAAAAGGAACATCTGTAATACTTTCAACAATAAAGATAAATTTAAAATAATAATAATAAATAAATAAAAGACAATTCAAAAACTAAGAAAAAGTAGATTAGTGGTTGCCATAGCTGTGGGAAGGGGAAAATGGGGAGTGACTGCTAATAGGTACAGGGTTTCATTTGGAGGCAATAAAAATCATATATGCACAATTCTGTGAATATACTAAAAGCCAATGAATTACATATACATGTAAATTTTACTTTTTTCTTGTTCCCAGACAGCTTGGCAGCTGCTCTTGGTTGGGGGCCACCCAAAGCAGAAAAATGGTGGCCGCAAAAAAGACTACAAGGTCACCAGTCAACCAACTCTAGGTTCCAACTTGTTCTGACAAGTGACAGTACAAACTGGGGTGCAAACAGACACTGAAAATAATCAGACAAGGCAAACCAAAATCGCCCATCCTCGCCAACAACCACCCCGCCTCGAGGAGACCTGAGCAGAGCACTAGGCCATGTCGGCCAAGACTGGCGCCTATCACTACAGTGGCAATCAGACCGCACTGGGCACAGCGAGTGGAAAATACTACAGTGTGTGCATGGCTACCACCAACCCAGGTGATCCTGGCTCATTAGAGGCATGCCAGAACAGACTGAGAAGGAGATCATGCAAAATTGTTAATACAACTGGCCAGAGCTTGTTTTTTTAAAAAAGGAAGAGGGATGAATTTCATAGCATGTGAATTATAGCTCAATAAAGTTGTTATAAAAAGAGGTAAAGCTAGTCCTAGTTGGTTTGGCTCAGTATATAGAGCGTCAACCTGTGGACTGAAGGGTCCCAGGTTCAATCCCGGTCAAGGGGACATGCCCGGGGTTGCTAGCTCGATCCCCATTAGGGGACATGCAGGAGGGAGCAAATCAATGATTTTCTCTCATCATTGATGTTTTTATCTCTTTCTCTCCCTTCATCTCTAAAATCAATAAAAGTATATTTTTAAAAAGGGTAATGCTAAACATTTTATTTCCTATGTACATTTCTAAATGGAAAATAATTATTCATCCCAGGGTAATGTGCTGAGGACATTCACATCTCCTATCTGTAGAGGCTCTATCTACCACCTTCTGGGGAATTACCTCCCTGAAGGCTTACTCTAGTGCCCTAAATATCTACAGGCTTCTAACAGCTCTTCTAACAACCTATAACAAACTATATCCATAGGCTTCTGACAACTCTAAAACACAGGAATTACACTAAATATTGAAGAGTCTACTACACTGACAGAACCATGTTTTTATAAAAAGATTTAAATTCCAGTGAGCTACATAATATAAAGACTGTTCTCCTGAGAATTAACTGCTATAAATACAGACAACATAAGTAATTTCACACATCCAGCTGATATGTAATAAAATAAATCTACTCAAGGTTCTTCTTTCAACAAGATAAGATTCGAACAATAAATGACCACAGCTCATCTTGTTAAGATCAAAAGGGGATGACTTCTGCAGCAAAATATGCCCACCAGCCAAGCTATTTCACCAGCTCGGTTACTAACGACAGAAGCAGTCTTACAGCAAGCAGCAAAGCAAGGAAAGATGGGATTCTTAAAAGGCCTGATCTGTCAAGTTTGTAAAATGCTTTGTAACTTTCATCTAGACTTCAGAGTTTTATGTAACCAGATGAGTATCTCTGAATTATGCTGACAAGCAAGTTGATAAACTTTTCCTTAACTTGTAAGCTGTCTGCACACACTTCAAATCCACCGAAACTATAGCAGCGGGGCATCAAGAAAGAGCAAGGTCTGTAAGATAGGCTTCTGTGCCACTACATAACATGTCATTCAAAGTGGTTCATTCTTAAGGTGTATTTCAATTTTAACTACATGAGTTACTGCAAATGTCTGTACATAAAAACACGAGCTCCATTTAAGTTGCCTTTGAAATAAAACAAACACTATTAGAAAAAATGTCAACATCAATAGAAAGAAATCTTTTCTAAAACCATAATTTAGAAATACTCCCCAAAAAAGGTAAAAGTTATCAGTGAAAACCATAACTAATAGTTTAAACAGACAACCTCGTACTTTTTTTTATCGTACACTTTATCATGCCGTACCAATAGTGGTGTCACAATTTTTTTGCAAAAGAGAAAAAGGAAAGCGCTAAGCTTCCTCTGGTGCTATCTAACGTGCCCATATAATGGTCAGTGAGGAAAACGAGCCTTACAGTTATTAGGTATCTTGGAGGTTTTAAATCTAAGTCTTCTAATCTTTCTAGAATGTCATTTTAAAGAACAAAGAAAAATTCCCACTTGATTACAGAAAATTTGAAAATGCATTTGGTGTCATCTACTCATATATAGTCCCTAAGACCATAGTGCATCTTTGGTGCCCATGCAAGGGGTAGCTAGAGTGCTTGCCCTGTCCTTCAAATGACCCTCTTTTCCTTCCATGGTTTCCCTCAGCCTCAATTCTCCAATTTTTTTCCTTTCCCACACTAGCACATTAACTTTATATATGTAAGTAGCAAATGCACTTAGAACTTCAGATGTTATCTTTATGCTAAATCAACTGAGAGTACATTTCTAGTTTACTACTAAAAAAAATCATAAAATATAACAAAAAGAATTCGACCCTCCAGAGGATTAAGCTTTGCCAATACAATGAGACCTGCTTTATAAAAATAACCCTCAAAATGATATGGCCTGTTGCCAAGACCCTCCTACAGCAGATCCTGTCCTTGTTGGGAACAAAACAAGCTTTAGCACCATGCCAACATAACAGCTGCCAAAAATGAATTCTTCTTGAACCATCTCTCCATTGCCCCACCAGGTAGTCAACCTTATCTGTTGTGACCATGTATCTCATACAAATATTTTATACAATTTTAATTAAACAGTTGTTTTATATAGTGTATGCCATCTCTGTGATATTGACTAGCTAGAAAGCCTTTCTTTCTTCTTTTTTTTTTTTAGAACTTTTATTACGGAAAATTTCAAACATAACCAAAAATAGGATGATAGAATAAACTCTCATGTACCCATTACTCAGATTCAGTAAGTATCAACTCAGGGCCAATACCATTTAGGAAGTCTTTATTTCCAAAAGAATTCAAAACTATGAATTTTGAGGTTGACCAAAATAATCTTATCTCTTAGTGTTCTAGATCAATTAATTCTATGTTTTTAGAACTTTGAGAGAGGCCACAGGGGATACAAGAAATGCAAAATGTCTTGGCCTTCGTGGCGCTTAAGTAATATTTAAAGAGATAATACTAACAGAGTTGAAAATAATTAGAAGTTATTTGAAAATATATATTTCAAAATAAATTCCAGGAAGAGATCTAAATTAGATGTTCACACAATGCAAACCTAAATAATTCATTTATTATTTTATAGTCAACTCTTGTGTATGGATTAGTCATGAAAAATAGGTTTATTTAATAAGATATTTAGAATTACTTGGAACCGGAATAAAATTCTCATTGAAAGATGTCTAACATCTGATACTATGCAGTCACCAAAGGCTCACCACCTACTCTCCCAGAACTGAAACTTCTCTTATCACTGAGACCACAGCACCCCCTACTTTTGACAAAGTACATCCCCAGAACAAGGCAATGACTTCCAGTTCCTACACAAAAAGGAGATGAGGAAAAGAAGCAAAAAGGAAGGGTCTTACAACTGTTAACCTTTCTTGTGAGACAATTAAATGGATTAGTGCGTTGTTTAGAAGAGTGCATCTGGCACATAGCAAGCATTCAGTAACATCGGCCATTACCCTCATACAAAAAACAGTGTTTTACAGAAGTCCCAGTCTCCATAAACTATCTAGGAAGAGCAACCAGCCCATATTTGGTAAACTTGGGGTCAGTGCCCTGCCAATGCTCTTCAAGTACCACAGGCATTCATTACAACAGCCACTTGGGTGGTCATCAACCTCAGTGATTTTGTTAAGCTTCTCTTTAAAAATGAACTTCATAAAGGTCATGTACTATGTTTGCTGTGTTGAAATATTAGCTAACTTCTTTTCATGCTGGCTCACCATACATGTCATTCTATAATACAAGTACCTCCCCCCCCATATAAGAGTCAATGAAAGTAAGCTGATCCTTCTTTCAGAAGTTACTCAAGTTAGGTCTAAAGACAAAATCTCAATGATTCACTTCTAATTCCATTTTTAAAAGAAAGTAAAAATATTAAATCCAGTGAAAGCCCTCAATAATATGAACTCCTGAACACTAATTTGGATATGTAGCAACTGGAAGATGGCTCCCATCCTCTACAACAGGCTGATCCCAGTCGTTGCGTCTACCTTACAATAACAGGTTGTGTTTGCCAGCACCCGCATTCCCACAATGCCCTATTTGTGGCTCCTTGTAGTGTTATGGTATCAGAAAATGACACCCACATCCAACATAATGGAATTTACTTTGACTGTCATATTTAGTCACTACACCTGGAAATGGGCTATACTGTTCCTGCTCTCCAAGAATTCCCAGCCCACTCTTCCTGTAGCCCTCCAATTGCTATTATAATTTCCCTCAGTCCCAGGGAACCTGACTAGGAAAAGGAAAATTACCAGGAATTAAAGAGAGATATTACATCTGACCTAAATTGTAAGATGAAATAAAGAATTGTTAAAAATAGTACTCTACTGGAAAACATGAAGTAAATAAAGCACTTGGTATCTCACCCAACACTGGTAAATTTGCTTAACATCAAAGACCTCTAAAAGAAAATGTAGCTGTGAATCAAGACCATATAGTGTATGTTTATTACAATTCAAATATATAAACTAAAGATTTTAGTTACCAGTGCAAGAACAACCAAGTAATTAAAAAAACTTTTTTTCCAGCATCAGTAAACTAACTAGTTTTTGCAATAAAATTTTCAGGTCCGAAACAGGTAACTAAGGACATCCCACTGGGATGCTCCACCCAGTCCTCTGACCTGTCACCTATATAATAAAAGCCTAAGTGACCAAAACGACCAGAACAACTGGTCACTATGATGTGCACTGACCATCAGGGGGCAGACGCTCAATGCAGGAGATGTCCCCTGGTAGTCAGGCATTTACACAGGAGGAACACCACTCAACCAGAAGCCGGGCTCACACTAGCAAGTGCAGCAGCAGTATTGGGAGCCTCTCCTGCCTCTATTTTTTATAATAAGATAAAAAATAGGTAACAAAAAGGCTTTGTAAATTATGGTATTTAAAAGTGAATACTATTGTGCCACAACTAAAAACTATGGTAATAAAAAGTACATCACAGCATAAAAACAGTTTTGGTGTAAGGTTATACAGCTTTTGGTATAAGGTTAAGAACAAAAGTAAGATTTTGTGTCATCTATAGTTATAGCTATATTCAAGTGCATTTAAAAATACTTAAAGGTATTTCCTCTCCTCTAAACACTGGTAGTTATATGACAGCAATGGAAGACAATGGGTGAGGGTCTGCTCCTCTTACCTGCCTCGGATTTCTGTGATGCTGTTTTACGACTTTGTAATTATAAAACATGTATTTTTAAAAAAGGAAATACAAGGGCACTAGAAAAATGGCATGAACTTATAACTTCACAACTTTGAGGTTTTCCTTTAACAGCTTGAGCATTTGAGAACTTGATCTCATATAGTGCTCATACTTTCAGAATGTTGTAGGATAAAATGAGGATAAGATACAATTAGTTCAATGCTCATAGTTAACTATTAATAATTAATAATTAATATACATGTTTAAGGGTTCTATGAAAAACGAACTCGTATCGCTACATTATACTAATTATTTTTTCACCCAAGTTGGACTTTTCCTGTCAAGTCCTATAAATTTTCCCAATGCATCCACTGCCTGCAATTCCAGCAGCTGCCATTGAGTGGTGCCTGCGAAGGGGAGCTATGGCCCAGATAAAAAGAAGAGGTAAAGCACACAATACAATTGTTCTTTTTTCCATATTTTTATTTTATTTATTTTTATTGAATTTATTGGGGTGACATTAGTTAATAAAATTATACAGGTTTCAGATATGCAATTCTACAATACATCATCTGTATACTACATTACGTGTTTACCACCCCAAGTCAAGTCTCCTTCCATCACCCCCTTTCACTTCTTCCATTTCCTTCCCTCTGGAAATCACCACACTGTTGTCTGTGTCCATGAGTCTTTCATTTTTTCTTTGCTTAATCCCTTCACCTTTCTCACCCGCTCCCAAGATCCTCCCCTCTGACTGTGTCAGTCTGTACAATTCTAGAAACAAAATATTATTTTTCAATAATCATCATAATAAAATGCAGATATCTATTCACTATAGGATAGGGCTGGTTATATAAGAAATATAACACATATTTACCTTTGTTTACTTTTCCAGTTAGGTACTCACAAGCATCTGTAACTGATATCCTAGAAGGTAACAGCCTAGAGTTTGTTCTGTTCACTCCTTCTCCTTATTCTTGCCTCTCTATGACTTACGGGCTCCAGAGCTTCGTATAATATCTTACTGGTGCCTAGAACAATTCCCCTTAAACTATTTTCCTAGAAGACTTCTACTGATCGTCCAACCCCAAACCCAAATAGTATTTCCTTTGTGCAGTCTCCTCTGAACACCCAAGCAACACCTTCCTCCCGACCCGCCACAGACCTGAAGGCAGGTGGACCTATGTACTACACTTTCACCCTCCACGGCACAGCAGACCAGGACATACACACATATTTTATGGGCTGGCAATGCTGGCCTGTGACCAGGAGTAAATCAGCCTGTAAAGCTAGCCAGTGCTTCACAGGCCAAGGTCTGGCAGAGTCAGGCTCACAACTTTCCACGATAACTCTTAAGCAGACATGTGACTCAGTAGCTGTCGTAGGTGGCGCTGGCCAAATAAGAACAATCTGAGTGGTATAGGAAAGAGGAGCAGTGCACAGAACCAGTGGCAAAGCTGGCATCTTGTAGCGCATGAAAAGTTGGCAACAAATTACTTAACCTAATAAATCAAAGCTATGGAAGGCTGTTGTTAAAGCAGCATGTCCACAGTCCCTCAGAGAGAGAGACAAAGCTTTCAGCAACACCAACAATGACAACAGCAACAGCAGATAACTCATGGAGTGCTACTGCAAGACAGACACCAAACCAAGTACTTCAGGAAGATAAATTCACCCAATGGTCACACAACCCCAAGGAGAAAGAAAATAACCTTCCAAGGGTCACACAGAGAAAAACCAGCAGAGCCTGGATTCAGCCCTGATATCCATCTCCAGAGTCCATGCTAAGAACTAGTGCATTTTACTGCCTTTAACTGACATACAGCATGGAATGTTCTCCAGGCCTGGAGAAGAGACACAATGGTGAACTCATGACCACATCTTATACTCAAAAAAGAGAACAACTTTCACATAGTAGGAAATACACCAAGACCCAACACATGCACACACCCGCTCACCCTTCCTCCCACCCCGGTAATTTCTACTATTTTATTTTGTAAAAAACGCTGGTCATGACCCAAAAAAGGTTTTCCCAAAACCACTGCACTAGCCCCAGGATCAGCTTTACTATGCCACCACCACCTATTCTGAAGGAAGATATAGTAAACAGGATACAGGTGGTTCTGGGCCTAAGCAAGCTAAAGCTTCCCAGCCGGTGTGGGTCAGTGGTTGAGCATTGACTTACGAACCAGGAGGTCATAGTTTGATTTCCGGTCAGGTCACATGCCTGGGTTGCAGGCTCAATCCCCAGTAGGGGGCATGCAGGAGGCAGCTGATCAATGATTGCCTCTCATCACTGATGTTTCTATCTCTCCCTCTCCTTTCCTCTCTGAAATCAATAAAAATATATTTTTTTAAAAAAAGAAAGCTAAAGCTAGGGAGGTAATGTGATATAATGGAGCCAGATCTGAATTCTAATCCCCACTCAACTCCCAAAAAGATGCATGACTAGGAAGTCACTACCTTCTTGGAGCCACTACTATGAAAGTTAAATGAGACAGAGTTTACAAAGCCCTTGGCCCATCCTATATAATAAAAGGGTAATATGCAAATTGTCCCCTCGACTAGGAGTTCGACTAAGGGGCAGAGCCAGCCCACCAACTACCTGGGGCCCCTCTCCCCTGCCAGACCCATCCCTAATTGGCCCCACAGACACCAATTGGGGGCAGGGCTGGCCGGCCAACCTCCTGAGTCCCCTCCCCCAGCTAGACCGACCCAATCACCCCAGTCATGGAGGGCCAGCTAGACCCCACCTGTGCACAAATTCATGCACCAGGCCTCTAGCAACATATATAAAGAAAGAGTTATTTTCTTCCCCCACACCAACCCTTGGAGTTGACTCTGTTGGTTTAAAGTAGTTTTCATAAAAGCAGAGCTTGGGGTTAATTCAAAATGGGAAAGAATCTAGAAATTGATACTCTGACTTAATGAAGACTAAAGCAACATCCAAAAAATAAAAATAAAAAAATAAAATTAAAAAAATAAAGCAACATCCTATCTGGAACAAACTATCTCTTTCCCAGGTGAGTCTGAGCTCCCAGACTGAAAAATACCGAGGAGAAAACTCTGTTTTGCATTTGGGATCCGTGCCTCTTAGCAAACAGGACTTCGTGTTCCACTGAAGAAAGCATCCAGAGGAGCTTCGCTTCCCACTGCAATTCCCTTGCTGTAAAACAAGGGGTGATGGGTGTCCAGGAATCCCACAAAATGGGAAGCATCCTGGAGAGTGAGGACCATTTCTGTGCAATCAGCTCAAAGCACAGAGCCAAGACAGGGCCTGACCCACAACGATCAACACAGAGTGAATGTCTGCTGAGTCTAACTGAAGAAACCTCCAGATACAAACTGATGTCCTGTTTCGCTTCTGTCTGGCTACTTTTCTGCCTCTTCTTCCTGCATCCCCACAGGTGACACAGTCCGCCCGGTAAACATTTTACTCTGCCCATTGTTTTAACCTCCTTCCAAGTCAGGGTCTACTTACTGTTGGCTTACTTCTCTGTAGTTTTAGAATTGTTCTTCACATAGGTTATTTCTTGAAAGGCCAGAATTTAAAGTAGTCTAAGACTTTTATTTTACAGAATTTAAAGTAGTCTAAGACTTTTATTTTAAGAACATTGGTCTAAAAAAGGGGCAAGTATGCTAACAGGTAGTAGCCCTAACAGGTAATAGATGGCAGGTGATAAACTAACTTGTGGTCCAAGTTGTGCACTACAGTAAGAGCAAACTTGGCCTTGTATATTTTAAATGCATTTGGTTAAAGGAAAAAAATCACCAGAATAAACAGAAATAAATTTGTACCAGTTGTGTGCTAAGCTCTGTGCTTATCACATTTAAACCTTACAAACCAACCTACAAAGTTGTACAAATAATTATCATGTAATTTCTCTGGGTACCATGAAAAAATAGAGAGCTTTGAAGATATTCCAGCAGTTTCTCTGACAGTGCCTATAGACTAGCCTTGCTAGATTATACTAATTGGAGAAGCCCAATATGAGCTGTTGAAAATGCTGTTACATATTTTAAAGAACTCTAGTAAATAAAAAACTTTTAATTGCAAACCACCAATAGAATGAAAGTATTATGTTATGATAAAGAGGTCCTGTAAAGGCTGATAATAGATGACAATTCGACAAGATGTATCAAGAGCCATAAAAATGTCCATGCACTTCAGGAGTTTTTATCTACATGCATCATGTGCATGGATGTTTGCCAAAATCAGCATTAAAACACTTTTTAAAATATTTATTACCTTAGCTATATTAATGAACTCACTACATGTTAGCACATTTTTATGAAAAAAAATATCTCATGAAACAATATTTTCCAAGGCAAACAAACAAAATAGTAATAAATGTGTCACTGGTCTACATTTTTACAAATCACTTTAAAGTGTGGCTTAGGCCCAGCCGGTGCGGCTCAGTGGTTGAGCGTCGACCTATGAACCAGGAGGTCACAGTTCAATTCCTGGTCTGGGCATATTCCCGGGTTGCGGGCTTAAACCCCAGTGGGGGGGTGAGGGGAGGATACAGGAGGCAGACAATCAATGATTCTCTCTCATCACTGATGTTTCTATCTCATTCTTCCCCTTCCTTTTGGATATCAATAAAAATATTTTTTTAATTAAAAATAAAAGAATTATAATCATCAGCCTATTTGGTTCATATAAGTAAAACTGCCTCAGTAAGATACAGAATGCCAACTACAACATAGTCACATGATATAAAACAAAGGCTGTCCTGCCTCAATTATTATGTGTAAAGATGTGGCACCAAATTTTTGTTGGCAACAATGTCATCAAAGAGCTTTATTTCCTCCATGAAGACACAGCTACCTATATATATAAAACCCTAAAATGCAAATAGACCAAGTGGTGGAACAAGCAATCGAACAACCAGTCGCTATGATATGTGCTGACCACCAGGGGGCCTGCGCAGAACATGGTGGGCATCGGCAGCAGGCGACAGAATGCAGAACATGGTGGGCGTCGGCCATGGTGGGATGGTGGAGCAGGTGAGCAGGGGCAGCAGACCAAGGCAGGGTGCCAGTCACTGTCATCAGGGTGAACCTCTGGTGGTTACTGAAAATTCTTTGCTCCCATGCACCACGGTCCCTCCCAGCACTTGCACCTGCTGCCGGTGCAGGCCCCACTCACACCTGCTGCCAGCACCCAGCACCAGCCCTGATTGCTCGGTGCCCTCAGCAGGTGTGAGTGGTGGCTGCCAGCCCCAATCAACCCTGAGGGTTTCTCCACCTCCCCCTGCTCCTGAAGGGCAATTAGGGAAATAGCTACTGCTTGCACCCGCCGCTGGCACCAGCCCCAATCACTCCACCCCGTCAACGGGTGCAAACAGGGCCTGCGCCGTCAGCGCATGGGAGTGGCGTTGGCAGCGGTGGTGGCAGGAACGGGCCTGCCAGCAGAGAGAGGACAGGGACCACGGTGGGAGGGCTGAGCAAGGGTGCAGACAATGGGCCAAAACCTACCCCTGGGCTCACCGCAGCCTCAAGGGCCGTAGTTCCTTTCAAGGTGCACGAATTTGTGCACTGGGCCCCCAGTTGACTGATATTACAAGACTTAAGCGACTATATGATGTGTGACTAAACAAATCTATGCTAGTTGTATTTGCTGATAGCTTAGTACAGCTTTCCAAAAATGCCATTTGTTTTATTGTAATTAACAGAACCTAGTCCATTAAGAAAACATGCATCAAAGGAGAGCCTGTAATTAACAACTCACGAGATGTCTCTATTTTATAATCTACTTGATTTTACTACTATAATGACACCAGAAAAGTGTTATCAAGAGAAGGTAACTTTTCACTCACAGCACATTTTTAAAAGCAGCAACGTATCTAACATTTTCATGAAGAGAAATTTTTAAAGTATTATCACATGAAAGGATAGTTTATAAGACAGAAATAGTTCTACAAAAATCATGTAAACTTACAAGATTTATAAAGAGGAGATGGAAAAGGGCAACCCATTATTCACACTTCCCTCAAAGTGCTTGTTAGCCAGTCACCATGACTTTCCCAATTCTATCAATATGAAACTGAAAAGATAAGGAGACAATTCTTCCCAAAACTGGGAATGGATTCAACAGGCTTATACAGCAGAATTCAAAAGAACAGATTCAGAAACAGAACACATATGAATTTTCCATGTAGGCACAGAAAGGTAGAAAAGAAATGGAAAGGATAATTTTAAAAAGAAAAATCACTTATTGTAACCATCTTTCAGAAAAAAACAGTCAAACCAAAGCAACATTTTGGTTTTAATTATAAGTTTTAAGAATTACAAGATCCACAATATGGAGGTACCCTTTATTCCCATTTCTGCAACTAAGTTCAATTTATCAGCTTTTACCAAACTATATTCTCCTCCACATACGACTCCACCATAAATGGTCCACAGGGTGAGCACACCACAGAGGATACACACACAGACTCACTTAGTCGCGCATGCGGTGGACTGGCTGTGCTGATGCCTCCTTGACTGACCTGGAAATCCCCAGAAGAAATTCTAACTGCCCCCATCACATCCTCAGCGAATTGGGGATGCCAGGACACTAGTATATCCTTCAACGTTTGGAGACATCCACATTCTTCTTCAAAAATACATAAATAAATATTTTTAAATGAATTGCTGTGACTTTCAGGAGATGTACTGATGATATGAAAAATGTCTTTAAATGGATTTCAAGATAAACCAAGAAAATACTAAATATCATCCTCTACAGTTTGTAGTCCACACATAGAAATTATTGTTCAGCAGTGATTAACAACTGCAAAAAGTGTATCAATTTTCCATCAATGTTTTTGAAGATATAAACATCTTGCCCTTGTTATATATGTCAATATACAGAGAG
Organism: Murina feae; assembly: GCA_004026665.1. Taxonomy (NCBI): domain Eukaryota; kingdom Metazoa; phylum Chordata; class Mammalia; order Chiroptera; family Vespertilionidae; genus Murina; species Murina feae. Next base: position 24,317 of record PVJC01022491.1, read on the forward strand.
TTCCCCAAAAATGTATACACATTTTAACAGCTGATATCTCAATTTTGAAAGTGATATGTATTTTAATAAATACTGTCTTTATAATTATTCAAAGTATGGATATATATTTTTTGCACCCTATTTTACATACAAAAAACTTTTTGCATTACAATTACATAAAATTCACACTAAAGTTAGTGTGACATTAAATTTTCTTACAATTGCTATTTATATGAGGTGAAGTTTTATACTCATGGCTACTCATATGCAAACACATGATAAAAAAATATATCTAAGTAAGATGAAAGTTTTAAGAAAACTATATTTCAAACAAAGGCTATTCAAGCATAACAGGAATTTGAAAATTAAAATGTACAAAATATTAAAATGCACCATAATTATTTAGCAGTATGGACAGTAAAAAAAAAACTCTGCCCAGAACCAGAAGGTAAGCAAGAAAAAGTCCTCTAGCAGCCAAAGATGATAAAAATTAATGTGCTAAAAAAAATGCATACATTATGCCCCATAAGGGTGTCTCCAGCACAGAAGTTCTCCCACTGTAGGTAGACACAGCTGACTCTCATAACCAAGTGGCTTAGAGGTTAATTCCTCTCACTGATTACCAAACTCAGAAAGGGTAGCAGCCAAAATGCAGAGACAAAGAAATAGATCACAAATGACAGAAATGGAGGAAAGAAAACGACAGGATATAGAGTTCAAAACCACGGTTATTAGGTTTTTCAAGAATTTTCGAGAGACTGCCGATAAATTTAGTGAGACCACCAATAAATTCAGTGAGACCCGCAATAAATCTAATGAGACCCTCAAGGATATGATAAAGGACCAACTAGAAATTAAGCATACACTGACTGAAATAAAGAATAATATACACTTTTTAATTATTGTATCTTTATTTTTAATCAATATTATTACTACTACTATTTTTTTTCTTTTTCTAAGAGTCATTTTATTTTATCTTTATATAATTTTGAGATTAGTGTTCTTCATTCTATTTTCAGATTTCCTATAGAATCATTTTATTATACTAGGGTTTTTTGGTGAGACTGTCTCACCAAAATTTTTGGTGAGACTGTCTCGCTTTTCCTTTTTGTTTTTTGGTTGTATTTTGGTCATTTTTTTTAATTCTGTTTCTCCTTACCTTGTTAGATGTCAATTGTTAATTGATTGATTAGTTGATGTACTCCAGTCATCTCTAGGTCTTTGTAGATGTCATTTGTTGCTACTAGTAGCTATTCTATTTGAATTTTCTCCGCATACAATCTCTTCCCCCCTTCTATTTCATTCTTTTTTTATCACTCTTACCTTTTTTTTTTCTTTGCCTTCCTTTTTCCAAATTTGTTCTGGCACTCCCTTTCTCCTTTCTTTTCTTACCCCCTAACTCTCTTTTCCATGGTGGTAACCGTTAGTGGGTTATAAGTATCGTGAATACATTTGGGTTCACATCCATGTGCATCGTGCCTTGCTGTGTTGTATTTTGTGCCTTTAAATCAACACAGGACAGAAAAAACTATATAACCAGATACCCAAGAAGATAGATCATGGGGAGACAAAGAAACAGCCCGCATATGAAAGAAAAACAGGCATCACCAGAAAGGGAAGTAAATGAAATGGAAGCAAGCAACTTGTCAGAGAAAGAATTCAGGGAAATGGTCATAAGGTGGATGAAAAGAATGGAAGACAAATTTGACAGTATGTGTAAGAACCAAGAGGAAATTAAAAAAAACCAAGAGGAAATGAAAAAGAACCAAGAAGAAATGAAAAACGACATCACTGCTATGAAGAACTCAATAGAAAGCATCAAGAGTAGACTAGAAAAAGAAGAGGACCGCATCAGTGAGCTAGAAGACAAGGTAGAAAAAAATACCCAAGCAGAGCAGCGCCTAGAAAAAAGAATTAAAAAGCAGGAGGAGAGCCTAAGAGAACTTTGGGACAACACAAAACGAAACAACACACGCATAATAGGGGTGCCAGAAAGAAAGGAAACTGAGCAAGGAATAAAAAACTTGTTTGAAGAAATAATGACAGAAAACTTCCCTGAAATAGGGAAGAAAAAACCCACGCAAATCCAAGAAGCTCACAGAGTCCCAATTAAAATGAACCCCAAAAGACCAACGCCAAGGCACATTATAATTAAACTGGCAAACACCAATGACAAAGAAAGAATTTTAAAAGCGGCCACAGAGAGACAGAAAGTTACCTACAAAGGCTCCCCAATCAGACTAGTGACTGATTTCTCAACAGAAACACATCAGGCAAGAAGGGAATGGAATGAAATATACAAAGTCATGCAAAGGAAGGGTCTGAATCCAACAATACTGTACCCAGCAAGGCTGTCAATCAAAATTGAGGGTGAAAATAGGAGCTTTACAGACAAAAAAGGATTAAGGGAGTTTGTTACTACCAAACCAGCAATGCAAGAAATGTTAAAGGGCCTACTGTAAAAAGTAAAAATAGGAAACAAAGAAGGAATACAAGGGTAAAGAATAAAAATGGCGACAAACAAGTATCTATCAATAATAACTTTAAATGTAAATGGATTAAATGCTCCAACCAAAAGACAAAGGGTATCTGAGTGGATAAGAAAACATGACCCACATATCTGCTGTTTACAGGAAACCCACCTCAGAAAAAAAGATACACACAGATTGATGGTGAAAGGATGGAAAAATGTTTTACAGGCCAATGGATATGAAAAAAAAGTTGGGGTAGCAATACTTATATCTGACAAATTAGATCTCAAAGTGAAGGACATGAAAAGAGATAAGGAAGGCCACTTCATTATACTAAAGGGAGCCATTCAACAAGAAGAAATAACTCTGATAAACATATACGCACCCAATATAGGAGCATCCAAATACATAAAAAAACTTCTGGAAGATATCAAGGGAGAGATTGACAGCAATACAATCGTAGTGGGGGACTTTAATACCCCACTATCACCGTTGGACAAATCCTCTAAA
>PVJC01022492.1:0-27287 GCA_004026665.1 Murina feae
GCACTCACCAGCCTTCCCACCCCCCAGTGCACGAACCCTGAAGGGGCTGTGGGCAGCCTGAAAATGGCTCTCAGCCCCTCACCCAGGCTGGCCAGGCATGCCAGCAGGTGGACATCCCCCCCGAGGTGTCCCAGACTGCAAGAGGGCACAGGCCGGGCTGAGGGACCCCCACCCCCCAAGTGCACAAATTTTTGTGCACCGGGCCCCTAGTATATATATGTGTGTGTATGTATATGTATATATATGTATGTGCGTATATATATACCACATAAGTCTTCATTTTAAAGTCATCAATAGGTACTGCGACTTTAAGCAAAACAATGTATGAAGAAAACAATTTTACTATAGGCTAAATGATATAAACAAAAGTTAAGTTCCTATGGCATCTCATCAATGTTGTAATGAAATGGCTTGCTTTCTTTTTCTCTGTTATTTCTCAAAAGGCTCATGATAGCACCTAGTAATAAGCAGCATTCAAATGATCTATTATGTTTTTCCTTAACAATCTTATGGGCATACTAATACCCCAGGCCTTTATTTGTAGAGTATTTCAATTTTAATCAAAATGCTACATGAAAATAGCTTTAAAAAAATCAAGAGTACAAGGCGTATAAAGTAAATAGTTATCCCTTGGCTTTGTTCCCCGAAAGCAATTACTTTTAATACTTTTATCTGTTTCTTCAGTATTTACTTCTATAATTTTAAATAATATGCCTGTACTGCTATTTCCTTATCATCAACTTTAGACATTCACTATTTGACTTACTTTAATGGCAGATGAGGGATTTTGATTCACAGGTAACCTGTCTTTTCCACACTTTCTGCCTTCTGGATATGATAACATCTCAGTTTCTAGCCAGTACATAGTTGGCATTTTCAGTTTGCTGCTGACTACACTTCCTTTTATGAAAAGGGTATGGAGGAATTTTAATTTAAATCAGCAGCAGCACACAGAAAACATCAATCCATTGCAATGCCAGGATGGCAATGGCATTCTTCCAGACTCTTCCGGAAATACTGTGAACCTAAAATAGCAACAATCTTACCTCTAATTGGGCTAGTTTTTCCTGAATCTTACAAAATTGATCATCATCCACCTGAACTGCTTTCCTCATCACTTCTCCCATTTCACAGATTCTGTCAATCTGACTCTCAATTTCCTGTGAAGATAACACAAGAAAAGGTGAAAAAGTCATTTTTTCTACAGATATGAAGTTCATGAGAGTATGTCCATTATAATGTTAAAAAGTTAATCTATGCTACAGAGGTTACATAGCCAATTCACCATAATCTGAGTCCTCAGAGGTAAAACCATTATAAAGTTATCCTGTGGTATTCACAAATAATTTGTTTTCAAAAGATCGATCCTAGGCTAACCACCTGCTGGATGTTGGACAGCATCTCTAAGGGGTTTCTTAACTAAAACGTGAATAATTTCATTGGCAAGAAGGTCAACTCATTCAAAGGTACCTTATTCCATTTTTGGATTTAACTTTTTTTATTTTTACTGATTTTTAGGGAGAGAGGAAGGAAGAGGGAGAGAGAAACATCAATGTGAGAGTGGAACATGCAGCTGCCTCCTGCATACTCCCCTGCTCGGGATGGAGCCTAAAAGCCTGGCACGGACCCTGACTGGGAATCAAACCAGCAACCTTTTGGTGCATGTGACCTCACCCAACCAACCGAGCACACCAGCCAGCGCTGAACTTATCTTTTAACAAGTTTTTCATATGAACTAAAATCTGTTTCCTTCAAGGTTCAAATTTTCTCCTCTAAAGAAAATAAAATTTATCTTTCTCTTCCATATGAAAACCATTCACATATTTAAAGCATCGCTGTTCCCTAAGACTTTTCTTAAGTCAGTAGCAAATAGTGAGACACTGATCTATTAATCCATGATTAAATGATACAGTACATGTGAATGTACAAGGACAACCATAAGAACAATTACTGGGTCTCCCAAGTTCAATCATAATCAACCGAAGTGTAGAAATGATGCCTTGTGTATGTATTTTTAAACCATACTTTTCTCTCCTAATGAGCATGATGTTATGCAGTTCAGTTTAATACAAGTTTCCTGAGTGCCTGCCAGGTACTATGTTAGGGATAAAAGATGAATTTATGCTCCTTACAACCAAGGAGCTTACAAGTTAGTAAAATGTACAATCATAACCAATCAGGTATTTATACTGAGCCCCTTTGACACTAACTAGCATTATGTCTGGTGGAAGAACTAAGCAGTCATTAGCATCTTGGAAAGATCTTGGTGAGGGAGAAAGGATCCTTAGTCCTATTCAAATGAAAGGACCTGAGAGCCCCTTACCCCTTCTTTTTATTCAAATCTTTACAAAGCTATAGCAGAACCAACAGTGAATGTGATAAGCACGAAAGGAAAAAAAAAAGCTCGCTTTTCTTCAAAAACAGGCACACAAGGTAACACAATTTCAAGATTTCAATTCAGTTCACTTAGAATTTATCAAACTTTCTTACTGCAGAGTGAGTTTGGTGAGCTTTCAGGACTGGTTCAGCATCCACTGCTTTTTTAGCAACCATTAATTGTAACATCTGTTTCCGGTATTTGCTCATGATGAGTTCCAAAGCATCCTGGTGTTCCTCCAAGGAAACCCACAGTTCTATCAAAAAGTAAAATAACTTGGCAGTGATGTCTGAGAGAGAGCTTTCAAAGCCAAACTCTTAACCGTTGGAATTTTTTGACACTTCATGAGATATTGTGATTCCAAATTTGTAAATCATTGTTTAAGTCCACAGAATACAACAGTTAAGGTCAATGTGAAACATAACTTTCTAGGCAGAGGCAGCATAGTTTGGTAGAAACATGGGATTTGGAATCAGAAGGCATGTGTTTGCGTTCAGTTCAGTGAGTTTATTAGCTTAATACTCTTAAGCAAATCATTTAACCTCTCTGAGCCTATTTCTTAACTGGCTCATATACCTCAATATGAAAATATGAGAATACAATGGAATGATATATGTGGAAGCCCTCTGTCAACTGACATACAAATAACTATTCATACTTCTATCACTAATAATGTATTTATCAAGTCTAAATATACATCCTGAGTATAAGATTCAGCTATTCCACTTTGTATAAGAACATAAACTCTTCAATCTTAACTTTAGTACACTTGAATATTTAAACTTTACATTTTAATCCCTTGAGGATATTAACTGTAATTCACCTCAACTAAGCACTCTTTGGTAAACTGCCTATAAATACAACCTTGAAAAGGGTAATGTAACCAACTTTACTGGACCAGCTGAGGATGAATCTGTTACTAAACTGATTTGGAAATACATACAACACGTGCACTTTAGTAAACGGTTGGGTAGTTTTGCAAGAACTTTCCCAGCATTATTGCTGGGAATGAGAAAATCGTAATAACTACACAAAAAGGCCCAACTAACCTCTGTTTTCCTGCTGCAAGTCTCTAATCTGTGTGTTCTCTTGGGACAGCAGAATGTGAGGTCTGTATTTGGACATGTCCTTTATATCGGATGCATCCTCTTGGTACTGGCCAAACAGAGACAGACTAAGAACAGGTGCGACGGGAGAGGCAGGAGGCAGGGCTACAGGGCAGCGTCCTCAGCCCCGATCCCGCAGAAAGGTCTCACCGCCGCCGCCCGCCCGCCCCCCCCACCGCCCGGCCCCCACGCCCCGAGATCAGGAATACATTCCAGGCTGAGGTCCCACATGACCTCGCCCTCCACCCGCCAACAGCCCAGAACCTGAGGGCACGGAGCCCTCCTCTCCGCCTGACCTGGTCCGGAAGCGCCGTCCCCGCCTCCCGCATAGCGGCCACCCGCCGGTGCAGCGCCGCCGACTGATCCACCAGCGACTCGGCGGCCGCATCGTGCTCCCGCAGCCTCTCCAGCAGCGTCTTGGCGTCGGTCAGGATCTTCTCGATGGTGCAGCTCATTGCGACTGCAGGACCGCAGACCACCTAAGCCAGAAGCTCCGGTCCTCCTGAACCTGTCCCCAGCGTCAGAGACGTCACTTCCGGTCCGCTTAAAAGGCATGGCCGCCGCCACTGCGCCTGCGCAGCAGCTGCCCAGTCCGGGGATGATCCGCCTGCTTTCACCAGAGGCTTCCCTGCAGCCCCGCCCTGCACAGAGCCGAGGCCTGCCCTTGCCACGCCCTTGGCTTCCTGTTCCCACGGCCTGGTGGGCAAGTTTGGATTTGCCGGGCAGGTGGAGTTTCTTCACTGTTTTGTTTTTGTTTTTTGTTTTTTTTAGGGCATGTTTATTACAGCTGGGGACAGCGAAACAAGGATGAGCTTAGGGTAGAAGAAGCAACAGGAAAGAGCCTAGCTGGCCCTTTGGGCTCTAGAAATGTGGTAGGAAAGACCTGGGCCTAGGTGGGGCCGCTTTGGCTCCCTGAGAAGTCAGAGAAAAGGGGGCCTTGGAGGCAGGTTCAGGGGGTTAGCCCAGCTGAGCTGCCGCTGCCCACTGCTTCCCTGGTTGTAAGTCTCTGGGGACCCTTAGAGTTTAAATGCCCGCCTGAGAGGGAAGAAAAGCCTGGGCGTGCTCCTGGGAGGCAGGGCCCTCTGCCCTATTGGGTTTGTTGTGGATTGTTCTTTTTTTTAATTTAGATTTTTAAAAATTGTGGTAAAATACACCACCTTAACCATTTTTAAATGTACAGTTCAATAGTCTGACGTACATTTGTAGTGTTATGCAAGCATCACACCACCCATCTCCAGAACTCATCTTGCAAAATTGAAACTGTACCCATGAAACATTAGGTCCCTAAGTCTGCCCTCCTCCCAGCTGCTGGCAATCACTATTCTTTCTGTCGCCGGATTTGACTACTTTAGGTACCTCATATAAGTGGAGTCATACAAATTGCATTTGTCATTTTGTGATTGGCTCATTTCACTTAGCATAATGTTCTCCAGATTCATCCATGCACATCACAATTCACTTAACTTTTAAGGATGAAAATATTTCATCACATACATATGCAGGGTTGGGCAAAGGTAGGTGTTCAGTTGTTCATATGAAAATACAGTAAGAATACAAGAATAAACTTTTGTGAGCTCACAACTGTACACCTATTTTTGCCCCTTCCTGAATATCACATTTGGGTTGTCCACCTTCTGGCTGTGTGGATAACACTGTTATGAATACAGGTCTGCAAAAATCTGTTTGAGTCCCTGCTTTTGAATCTTTTGGGTATATATCCAGAAGTGGAATTATCAGGTCATATGGTAATTCTATTTAAAAATGTTTGAGGAATGACCATAATGTTCTCAACAGTGAATGCAACATTTTACATTTTCACCAACAGTGAATAAGGCTTCCAATTTCTCCACATCTTTGATTTTTTCTGTAACTTGCTATGTTCTGTTTTTTTTTAAAATAGCCATCTTAATGGGTGTGAGATTGTTATTTTCTGCTTGCCTATTTTTTCCATTGTAACTCAATAACTTGAGGATAGATTTAATCAAAATAGCGGTGGCTTTTTCGCTGTTATAATGGTTTATGAATTTACCTTGTCTAGCTTATATGTCAAACTTTGTTCTTTCTTATTACTTTAGTAAATATTTTTGGAAAGCCTTTTTTGTTTCAGGAACTGTTCAGTGTGTGGGAATTCAGCATTATCTTTGCTTCCAAACCTGTTCCTCTTGTTTTAGTAAAGAGCACATTCATACACCCACCAGCCCAAAACAGAATCCTGAAAGTCATCCTTTATTCTTCCTACTAAGTCTTTACACTTGATCAGTTACCAAAGCAACCCATCTCTTTTGTATCTTTAGAACTTATTTCCTTTTTTATATTTTACTGCTAGGGCCATCATTCTTTCTCACCCAGATAAAGCAAGTTTCCAACTGGTCTTCTCCCTACTTCAAGTCATCTCCTCCTTTAGTAGCTCTCCCTCAAGGTTACCACAACCCCTTGCCCTTTCAATGGCAAGTAATTATTTCTGTGCCCCACCCCATTAGGACTGAGAATTAGAGTGGTCATGCTAATTCCACAATGAACTGACACTCTTACTTGCTTGTGTAAAAGCTCCATTTTATTTGTAGTTTGTTTCATCTAGTTGAAGATTCTTCTTTCCCTCCTAATTACCTCCTATCTTGGGGATTCTCCTTTATTCACAGAAGACTTGAGTTGACTCACAACCTTTTTGATTAATCCATACGTAGCTCTCATATTAGGTGGTATGCATGTCCATGTGAATTCTTCATGTAATGTTCGATTCTTCTTTGGCTTCCTCAGTTCTAGAAACATTTAATTTATTTTGGCTATCAATGGCCAAGTCCTTTATCATTCACCAAAAATTGTTCCTCATCAGAAATGTCAAGGTTTAATATCTATTTGATTGTAACCTTTGCTTCAATCTTTCTAGTTCTCATAACCCTTTCTTCCACTACTTTCTCTTTGACCTCATCCAGCTCTAAGATTTCTGAAAATACTCATCTTCTCTCTAACTATCAACTTTTTCCTTGTAGTTTAATTTTCTTTCCCTTACCAGACTGGGCTTTTATGATTGGCAATCCGAACCATTGTCTTCCTAGCATCCCTAATTTATTTTCACCTCTCTTTTAAAGCCAAATTCAAGCAGTGAACTTCAACCTCTGACCAATTCATGATTTTAATAGTGGTTAAAAAGGGAATCAGAAACAATGGAAGGCTTTTGTTTCTGTTTTGCTTTTGTTTTAATGAACAAATCTTGAGCACATTTAAAAGGCTTTATAGAGAAAGGATCCAAATGAGAAAGAGACATGAGAAAGTAGGGATACTTTTAAAAATTATATTTCTATTTCAGAAAGGGAGAGGGAGAGAGATATAGAAACATCAATGATGAGAATCATTGATTGGCTGCCTCCAGTGTCCTCCCTACTGGGAGCTGAGCCCACAACCAGGGCATGTACCCTGACAGAAAAATGAATGAACTCCTGGTTCATAGGTTGATGCTTAATCACAGAGCTATGCTGCCTAGGGAGTAGGAGGATTTTTGAAGGGGGAAGAACCAGGAGGAGAAGGGGCATAATAGCTACTTAATCTTTGTTGGATATTGATTGGAATGATGGGCATAGAGTTCAGTAAATAGGTGAATATGCTGGACTTGAATAAGAGACATTCCATTCTCCTTAATTACAAGGACAATAAATAGGATAGGTACAAATATAGACTCCAAGTGGGGAAACATGAAGTTGTAACCTTGAAGCTATCCCAGTGCTTCTGCATCCCTTCAGTAAACCAGTAAGATAAGTGCAGGCAACTTTAGTGTTATGGGTATTACAAAATTACCCAACATTTCTTTTGCTTGTTCTGACTTATTTCTATTCTGACCTAATTTCTTTCTGGCTCCTGTTTCTTGGCTCCATGTCCTCATACTCTTTGGGCCAGGAAGCAATTTTGGGCTCCCTACCTTCATTTTCAGGTGGTCCTATCAGAAATTCTACTCTTGCCTCTCTCAGAGTGTATAACAGTGATCCTCTAATGATCCAAATGCCAAATCTGACCTGCAGGGAAGTGTTCCTGCCCCACTTACATGAGCTCTAGTGAGGGAGGGATTTGAACATTTTATTGAAAACTAGTGGCCCGGTGTACAAAATTTGTGCATGGGTAAGGTCCCTAGGCCTGGCCTGCGATCAGGACCATCTTCTTCAGCTGCCTGCAGCCGTCCCCGCCCCTTGCCGCCACCCACGCCTGGTTCCTCATTCACCATCGGGTGATCGGTGCCTGTGGGCCAGGGGAAGGGACTGAGAGGTCAGCTGTTCCTGCCCGCTCGCCAGCCCTGCCCCTGTTGCAGGTGGCCATCAGGCGATTAGAGCCTGTTGGCTGGGGAAAGGGACCAAGAGGTGGTCAGTGCACCTCTTAGTGATTGGTCCAGCGGTCGTTCTGGTTGTTCTGCCATTAGGGTCAATTTGCATATTACCCTTTTATTATATAGAATATCTCTCTGGTATCACAGAACCATCCCACAGAACCTGAGATACCCTGTTGAGAGGTGTTAGAGGACAGGGGGCAGATGGTGGTCCCAATGGTCCATAACAGAGACAAGGGTGGAGAGACTCAACTTTACCTGCCCCTTGCACTCCCACAGTTTTCTGCAGTCATTGTCCACACACCTATACTGCACCTTGCTAATGTCAAGCTTTGGATACCACTGGAAACATTTTGCAGTAATTCAAAATGCAAATCTTTATGGACACTTAGAATCTATGTTTAGGAAGCATAGATGTACAGCATTACATGCTCTATATTACATTTATTAAGTAGCCCATTTTGCTCCTTTTTCCTTCTCCAAATCACAAATTTTGAGCTTTCAGACCTATTTTTTCCTGTTGTTGCTAACTAATGGCTTTCTAGCACTTGGCCTTGAGAAACCACAGACCCTCATAATTATGGTGAAAGAAATCTCAGCAAGATAAGGAAAAATGTTTAGTCTTCTAGAAAGTAAGAAAAGCAGATATTAAAAAAAAAAAAGAAAAGCAGATATTATGAAATTCTCTTTGTAACTATTAATTCTAATTAAGGGACACCCTGACTTTAGAAACTGTTGCTGCAACCTATGGTTAGAAGGCTGTATTCTGATCTGAAAATTCTTCAAATCTAGAGTTCTCATGTAATGTGTAATAAATCAAATATATATATATATATATATATATATATATATATATTTTTAATACATCAATTCTGTGATACTGAAATTCCAAAAATTAAATAATTGTAGTGAATGTTTCTAAAGCACTTCCTTCTTTGACACTTCAGTTTCACCTGCCACAAGTGATTAGATTTATGCTAATTAACACAAAAGCAACTATTTACACTGCCTCTTCCTCCTAATGCTTTTACTTTCTATCACATTTATTTATTTTAGGCTAACGAGAATAGATCACTCTAATTTCCAGTGTTTAACTACAGTTTGATAAAATACTTAAATATGGGTACCACATGAAAAATGAGGTTGCTAAAGGTTAATGTTTTCATGCTTTTAATAAGTATTAGTGCCACTGCATCTTGACAAAATGATACAAATTCTTTCTGACAGGACTCAGCAGAGCAGCTAACAAAGAATGACTTGATTTAAAAACAAGAAAGTTTAAAAACAAGAAAGACCAACTATCCTCTTCCATAGATAATTTTAAAAATATTCATTCTAACTTTGACATTAATAGAGAAGTGCCAAGTAGTCATAAACACTACATTAAAAATATGAATAATTTTTTACACTTACAAATAGAGCCTGAACTGATTTGTCAGTGCCCCATTACAAAAAAAAAGACTGATAATGACAAAAAAGTCCACCACACGAATAATGTGTATTTCTATAATATTATGCCAAACAATATTAAAGACAAGGAAAAGTATAATGAAAAAAGTCTTAAGAGTATTTAATTCTATATTTTAAATTGCATTTATACAAAATATCCGACAGTCTTAAACCAACAGGAAAATTTCCAGGTGATGAGTGTCACAATCATAAATGTGACTCCCAAATTCTCCCTGATATTATTCAGTTCTTTAATTAACACAAAGAAGATTTACCTATTTAAGCCAGTTGATTCCCCCCCAAAATAAGGACCTTTAACAGGCACTCCTATATCTTTCTCACTTTGGAAAGAAGTAATATTTCTCTCTGCAGATTTTTACTGGTTTTATATGAAATTATTGGGCAGTAGTAATATTTTCCAAGTTCCATCGATAAAAAAAATTTTAACTAGAATACTTTAGAAAATTTTCCTGTCCTTGAAATTGAGATTATTATAAGATTTAATTTGCTCATTGGTTATTTTATTAATGTGTTTTTGAAAATGTATAACTTCTGCAAAAGCTGAGTAAAGAAACTTTACAAAATCTCCCTTTCTCTGGAGTACATGGGCGCCTTTCCCCTGTCCTTCCTCCAGGTGTGTTCTCTCTGCCTTCCTTTTTCCTAAGCTCCAAGCACCCTTCTTTTGTTGTAACTTGTTTCCTGAACCCATTTCTTCCACAGCTGACTTCTCCTACTTCTATGATATTCTAAATAAGTTTTTGCTTGTATTTGAAAAAAAAAAGGAAACATAAATATTTGGAGCTGTTTCTTCATAAACCAGTGCTAATCAAGAAAATCAAAATATATTAAGTATCTATCTATCTATCTATCTATCTATATAAAAGCCTAAGCAACCATTATGACTGAACAACCGGAATGATTGGTTGACCAGTCACTGTGATGCACACTGACTATCAGGGAGCAGATGCTCAATGCAGGAGCTGCCCCCTGGTGGTCACTGCACTCCCACCAGGGGAGTGCTGCTCAGTCAGAAGCCAGGCTCATGGCTGGTGAGAGCATGGTGGCAGGAGCTTCTCCCTACTCTGCCGCAGCACTACCAAGCGGTGGCAGGTGCAATGGGCCAGGATGAGTGCAAGTGGCATAGCACCTGGCCCTAGCTTGGTCTCCTCCCTGGCCACCTGCTGCTTGGTACACTGCTACATCCCTCAAAGGATGTCCGACTGTTGGTTTAGGCCCGATCCTCACAGGCCAGGCAGTTGAACATCCCCCAAGGGGTCCTGGATTGAGAGAGGGCACAAGCCAGGCTGAGGGCACAACCTCCTCCCCCCACCCCCCATTGCATGAATCCATGCACCAGGCCTCCAGTAGTTAATAAAACATTATTTAATTTAATTAAACATTCCGGTATGTTGAATTGCTACTCTGAACTATTTACTAAATTGTATGTAAAGTAGCTTTATTGAAATTTAAGACATTTTTTTTGGGGGGGGGGAGGATTATGGTTAATTACAGAGGTTTTTAAAAGAAATTAGCAAATGAACCACAGACTAAATTTTTTCCTACATGAGAATACAATTAACTTCAAAAATCAGTAATACTGAAAGGTTGTAAGCCAGAATTAAATGTAAAGAAGAAAAAGCACAATAGTTTAAAATGATATTCAATTAAAAAAATAGAAGTAACATGCAAATGATGTTATTTTTAGGGGTTAGCTGAAGCTAGTTTACATGTAATTTAGTAACTGCTATTCAGAGTAGCTATTCAATATACATAAAATTTTAATCTTGCCCTAAACTGGTTTGGCTCAGTGGACAGAGCGTCAGCCTGGGGACTTAGGGGTCCAGGGTTCGATTCCGGTCAAGGACACATGTCCAGTTTTCATGACTTGATCCCCAGTAGGGGGCATGCAGGAGGCGGGCAATCAATGAGTCCCTCTCATCATTGATGTTTCTATCTCTCTCCTTCTCCTTTTCTCTCTGAAATAAAAATATTAAAAAAAATTTAATCTTAAGATTTTTATCAAAGGGAAAAAATAGAACAGAACTCAGGAGACAATAGGAATTGTCTCCTAAAGCTATAGTATCAATTTAATTTTAAGTGCAGCTTCCTTTTACAGTTTGAACTCATTTGCATGCCAACGAAGCATCAACCAGTATTCCACAGTCTTGACACTTATCCAAGAAAGATCCTCTTTTTTTTATTTTTAAGTTATGTATTTTTTACTAATAATCTTTCTTCTTATATAAGGCTGTCATTAGTATTTATTCAACACTTTGTGTTGGATTAGATGCTCTAAGATTGCAAATGATTTATGTGAATTAATAAAAATTATACTGTTAACCAATTTTGGTGGTAGGATTTTGAGGGTAAGGGTAAGTCTAATCGCCTGGTGATTCAGTACCAGGGGAAGTACAGGTATTTCTAGTTACAGACATAGAGTAACTAAACATTCCTGGATCCTTTCAGAGCTAATTTTCTCTATTTAAATACAGTAATTCTCCTAAAAGCAGAAAGTAAGTTGGTGTTTGGGAGGTTCTGATAATAATAATAAAAATAATAAAAAATAACATTCATTAAGCATAGTTTTATGTTTTACTAGTATATGTGCTTTTGCATATATTTTATTTTATTCTTTCAGTAATCTTGTGAGGTAGGTGAATTTATCCCCAGATAATTGGTAGTTAGAATTGTTCAGCATACAAACAAAAAGATTCTAGTAACTTAAATCAAGTCTACAAATGGCAGAGGAGGGTGTTAAGGTAACTTAAATGTGGAGTTCAAACAGACATTTGTTTTTCTTGAAATTGCCATTGTTAAAAATTCAGTTGAGTAAATTTGAAGTTTTGGCTTTATTGAGCTGTTCATGAATTGGGCAGCTTGTCATGTAGCAAGTAGAGAGGAGCCCCCAGGACTGCATAAGATCACCTCGTATATTATTCACTGATGCCAAAAGTACCCATTTTGTTTCAAAATTGCCTTCTCCATAAGAGCATTCCCTTCAGCTCACAAACATGCTGTAATTTCTTGCCTCTTAAAAAATACCTTCCTGACCTCACATCTCCCTTTTAGCTGGTCTCACATTTCTCTGTTCTACATTACAGAAAAAAAATTTTTAGAGAGTTGTCTACACTCCTGCTTCCATTTTTCTCCTCATTTACTCCCGAACCCAATACAGTCAGATTTTATCCTCTCCTTTGCATTCCCCCATAACTTATGAAGATCTTCAGTGATTTGGCATTGCTAATGCTACTGGTTAATTCTTAATCTTCATCTTATTTGACTAATCAATTAAATTTGACAGAGCAGATAACTTCCTCTTGCTTTAAAAAAAAACACTTTATTGATTTCAGAGAGGAAGGGAGAGGGAGAGAGAGAGAAACATCAATGATGAAAGAGGATCATTGATTTGCTGCCTCCTGTACACCTCACACAGGACCAAGTCTACAGCCGAGCATGTGCCCTGACTGGGAACTGAACTGTGTCTGTCCTCTAGGTTCATACGTCGAAGCCCAACCACTGAGCCACGCAAGATAGGCCTATCTTTTTCTTAAACCTGTATTAAACATGCAACAAACCCTGTTGGCTCTAGCCTCAAAATATATCCAGAACTCTTATTCTGACCCTGCTATCCTAACCAAAGTACTGTCCTCCCTCACTTTCCTGCCTCCTGCCTCCCTAGGTTCTATGCTCTATACAGTAGCCAGTGTGATTCTTTGCACACAAGCCAGGTCATGCCATTCCTCTGCTCATAACCCTTTAATGGCTTTCTATTTTATGCAGATTAAAGCCAATGCTCTTTCTATAATTGCTTATCACTATTCTTTTTGCTTTTTAAAAATTTTGTAATTCTCACCTGAGGATATGTTTTTCATTGTTGAGAGAGAGAAACAGCGATTGGTTGCCTCTCATAAGTGCCCCAACCCAGAATCAAACCCGAAACCTGGGTACGTGCTCTGCCCAGGAATGGAATCTGCCACCTTTCGGTGTACAGAACAACACTCCAACCAACTGAGCCACACTGGCTAGGGCTATCCCATCGGTTTTTGATGGCTATGTTCCTTGAAATTTTCAAGTAGGTTT
Organism: Murina feae; assembly: GCA_004026665.1. NCBI lineage: Eukaryota > Metazoa > Chordata > Mammalia > Chiroptera > Vespertilionidae > Murina > Murina feae. Next base: position 13,325 of record PVJC01022492.1, read on the forward strand.
CTGTCACGAGTTCTATACTTGATAAATCTTGAAAAGCTCTTTTCCTAGATAATTACATGGTTCCCTCCTTTTCCTATCTTGGATCTTTGCTAAATGTATTTTACTTATGGTTACCCTTTTAAAAATAGCTACTTTCCCTCCACTCTATATATTCTTACCCTCTTTACTTTTTTTCTATAACACCTATTACTGTAATTTGTTTATTTTAAAAAATGTGTACATGTCTCTTTCCTCCCCTACTCCTCCCAGACCCAGAATATATAGGCTCAATGAGGGGCAGAAAATTTTGTCTTGTTTGCTGCTGTATCTGTAACACAATGACTAGATGAATGAGTGCTGCTGCCTAACCAAGTAAGAATACTTTTCATAGAGTATTATGAAGATTAAATAAGACATTGCATAGATACAATTTACTTAGTATAACATTTGGCATATACTGGTATTATGGATTCTGTAAATATTTTCAGTTTGTTTAAAGTTCATTATCTTCTGCCATTTTCTAGTATTCATTAAGATAAATATGTTTTGCAGATCATCCATGCCTTAAAAATAAGCAACATGTGGAAAATTTACAAGAACCAATTTTACAAATTTTGTACAAACACTCAAAAACTTATCGTCCAGAAGACCTACAGCATTTTACTGGGCTCATAGGGAGGTTCCCGGAACTGAGGACACTCAATCACAGCCATTCAGAAATACTTACTTAGCATTTGGAAAACAAAGGACCCCAAATTGGCCAGTTTACTCTCTGAGAAATGGAATCTGAATTCATATTGCTGAAACTTTAAAATGTGGTGTACCTTAAAATTCCTAAATCTAGGTTACTTTATCATTATAGGATGACTGATCTGAAAAACACAAGTGGCATTATTATAGTTCCAGTATATCACCATAAAATGGACATCACCAGGACTCATCAAATTTTGTGGCATTTAGGGCCACCACTAGAGGGACATCTGGGATTCTTTTCAATATTGGATTCAAAAGAAGCAACCGTTATTGTTTCTGTATGTTTCCTTCAAGAGGGAATAATGCTAAGTAGAGTTATTACCTAAAGAAACTACTTTTTCATTTAGTTTAAAATTGAAAGAAAAATATGTAGATTTCTTATAGACATGAAAAAGGCTGTAGGGGAAACAATGTAATTACAATAAAGGCAGTTTTGTGAACCTCATTAAATAATGTGTTTGATGGATAAGGAACTAACATTTTTAACCTATTCCTGTTACAGTATTTTATAATTAAAGAGAAAAAGAGCTTTGTTCAACTTTCTCCTTTTCTTAATATCTTTAAAAAAGAGATACTTTATAAGCCCAAATTTAAAAAATTGTGATGACAAGATACTGAAAAAAACTGACAAATCACTAAACGATTGTAGTATATATTGGGAAGTTTAGCACAATTTACTAATCATTCTGGTAGATAATATTTTTATATTTGTTTTGTCAATACCTTTTGTAGAAATTCTTAAAATCTTTCCACAAATATTTTAATGCTTGTGAGGATGAAAAGAATAGGATGGTTATACATTAAAAATAAATTTCATGTGAAAGTGTGAAATTTTATGGTGGCACTATTCTTTTGAAAGACGGGATGCAAATAAATACCATGAATTAGGTTAATTGTAGGGGTAGCATTTTGGTTTTCAATAAAGAAAAAATAAGACCATAGTTGAATTTTTCATTGTTGTAAACTTGGAATATTTAATTTATACCTTCAACTTAAAAATATCTTACTTAGTATATCCATTACTAGGGGGTACACCTTGTGCATATTCTTTTAAAAAATATATTTATTCATTTTTTACAGAGAGGAAGGGAGAGAGATAGTTAGAAACATCGATGAGAAACATCAACCAGCTGCCTCCTGCATATCTCCTACTGGGGATGTGGCAGCAACCAAGGCACATGCCCTTGACCGGAATCGAACCTGGGACCTTTCCGTCTGCAGGCCAACGCTCTATCCACTGAGCCAAACCATCCAGGGCACCTTGGGCATATTCTTGGTATCATTTCTTGGAGGGACTATTTCATCCTTTTTAGGGTACCTAGACTCAGTTTTCTTTAAAATGTAAAATGAGTAACACTTGAACATCCTTTCCAGCTCAAAAATTTTGTAATTTTAGCAGAAAATAGTATGTTTGATAAATTTACACACATTTAAACAGAATGGGTTATTTAAAAATATGACTTAAGTCCTTTGGAAAGGCATCACTTATATACATGGAGAAAGTTAACAAAAACTCACTGCTCTCACCTGGTACTTAGCGCCACAGTATTTACTGTATCGAGTCTCCAAGCCTGAAACCAGGCGTCACCCTCAGACTTTTCTCTCGTTGCTCACTGTTAAAAAACTATCACATCCTACCCACATCGGTTCCACCTCCACTACCACCGTCTTGGCTCACACCTCACTCAGCTACTGAAACTCTATCTACAGCTCTGGTCTCACAAGCCTAAACCATTTTCATCCTGAACGGGGTCCTGCCTCCCATTCCGCTCAAAGTCTTCCCGATTCCCATTCCTGAGGGCTCAGATCCGGGTCTCTGCGGAGTCTCCAGTCTCATTTCTTGCCCTTTCCCCCCTCCGTCCTCACTACCAACACCTTTCGTGGACTCACTCTTGTACGCAAGGCCAGTGCCTTTACCCACCTTCCTTCTGCCAGGAATACTCTGTTATTTTATTTTATTTGAGTCAGTACACATGGTTTAATTTTTTTTTTCTGAGAAAAATAGTTTTGTACGGAGGAGAGTTTTAGGTGCAACCACACCACTTGTTCATTTGACTGGCTCAATTAGGCTATGAACTTATATCCACAGGGAGAACGCCGGTTCACGTATCCACATAGTTCACCTCCTTTACAAATACTCTCTCAGCACTCCATCTGGAACACTCTAACCCGTTCCCTTTCTAGCCACCTCTGTGTCCACGCTTTTATGCTCCACGGAAGCAGGAAGAGGAGCGTAGCTCGTGCCCAAGCCCCGCCCCTCCCCACCTCCCGCCCCCCCACAAGCCACTGTGAGCACCGCTTTCCCCGAGTCCTAACCACGCCTGAAACATGGCCTCCTTTCCATGGTGACACGTGGTTATAACTGTCCGTTTGTACATCAGTTTCCTTCCTCAGGCTGAACTCTTGAGGATGGAAGTGGGTTCTTCACGCTCAGCTCCCACGCATCACAGTACCTGGGAGATGAAAGCACATGACCTGTCCTGAGTGACAGGATACGGGAAAGAACCGCCGGGAAGGGGAAACCTCGCGAGATGTCATGGCGAGACGTCAGCCATGTGTGCTCACGTGCGTGCTCACGTGCAGGCTCACGTGCGTGCTCACGCGCTCACGCGGTTGGCGGTTTTGACGGTTATTTAGCCGTTAAACCGCCCCCGGCTTCGTCACTTCGCTCCTGTCCTGCGGGCTGCGCGGGTGGAGCGGTCTCCCCACTTTTCCTGAAGTTCGGAGGCCGACGTTCTCTTCTCGTGGGTTCTTTTAGCTGCTTTCTTCGGTGGCAGGCGGGGCCCTCGCGGACTTGAATACTTTAATATCTTTGTGGAAGCCGGGACTGGAGCCGGACATGTTTTGATACTGCGCCTCCCAAGAAGGCGGCCGGTCTCCCGAGCCCCCTGGGTGCTGGGCCTAGAAGCCAAGACTGTTCGGTGCCCACCGACGCGACGCGGTGTAACAGGGCCGCGACTCCTTCTTTTTAGGTCACAGTGTGATGCCGTGTTCGAGTTTCTCGCTAATTCTTGTCGTCGTCGTCGTCGTTGTTGTCGGGGGAGAGGCCGCGAGAGGGGGTGGAAACAAAGGGGTAAGTTTGCTCGGACCCCCGCAGGGACAAGCGGAAAGTCCCATCCGTTCCTTTAGATGGCCCCTGAGTATACCAACGTGACCTTTTGTTTGTTTTTAATTTATATGTATTGTTGAAAGTATTCCGGGTGACCGCCCCCCCCCCTTATCCCATTGACCCCCTCCACCCTGCCCCCACCCCTCCCAGGCCTTCCCCACACTGTCGTCTGTGCAGATGGGCTATGCAAAGAAGTCCCCAGGTTAATCTTTCCTTTTAAAATATTAATGAAACAGTAAAAGACGTACCCCTCCCTTTCCCTCCCCGCTTTGGGGCAATAGGTCCTCGCGACCGCAGGAGAGAAGATGGAGAAACAGAAGCCCACGGCGCGAGAGAAGATGGAGAAGCAGAAGCCGTTCACCCTGTTCGTCCCGCCCAGGGTGAGCAGCGGCCAGGTGTCCGCCGTGAAGCCGCAGGCCCTGGCAGGAGAGTCCGGTTTCTTCAAGGTAAATTGGCCCCGGAATCTTGAGTTGGACTATTCTCGAGGCAAATGAGGCCAGGTGTACTCTCGTAGTGGTGATATTTTTTAAAAGTCTGTCTTTTCAGTAAATGTAGTCTGATTTACCTGAGAATTTTGTTTTTTTAATACATTTTTGTTGATTTCAGAGAGGGAGGGAGAGGGAGAGATAAACATCAACGGTGAGAGAGAATCACTGATCGGCTGCCTCCTGCATGCCCCACACTGGGGATGGAGCCGGTAACCTGGGCACGTGCCCTTGACGGAATGGAACCCCGGACCCTTCAGTCCGCAGGCCGAGGCTTTATCCACTGAGCCAAACCGGCCAGGGCCACGCAAGCATTTTGAAACCATTGCTCCGGATGAGCAGTGAGCATACTTAATGTGCAGGAAACAGTTATTGCAAGAAGTGATCACTGTGGCTCTGGAACTCTGCAGACATAATGGGGCCTGATTATTATTTTACTTCCTCTTTTTTTAAATGATTAGAGGCAACTTATAAGACATATATAATGACATAGTAAAATATAAATTAGGAGAATATTAGGATCAAGGAAAATTAACAACGGGATAAGTATTTCGACATACTAGTAAAAATTAGTGTATGACTGACCTTAAAATTTGCCTCTGAGCTTCCTGGTTGGCAGGACAAAAAGGGAAATTCATTTATATAGTAGAGTTCTTATATAAAAGAAGAATTATATCAAGTTTCTCAGGTGAAACAACTTTTTCTACTAAATTATATTTATTTTTTTAAAATATTTTTTTGCTTTAAAAATATATATATTGATTTTTTTTACAGAGAGGGAGAGGGATAGAGTTAGAAACATGGATGAGAAAGAAACATGGATTCAGCTGCCTCCTGCACACCCCCCACTGGGGATGTGCCCTAAACCAAGGTACATGCCCTTGACGGAAATTGAACCTGGGACCCTTCAGTCTGCAGGCTCTATCCACTGAGCCAAATTGGCTAGGGCTCTACTAAGTTATTTCAACATTTTTTCATGTTGAACTTCAAATTGGAGATGGAATGAAACAATGAATATTTAAGTTTTTATATGCCATAGAAAACTTATGTCTCTTTAGCCAAGAATGTAACATAAAGTATTATATAATAAAAATAATCCTTAATTATGATGAAATTGAAAGATCATAATGAAATTGAAAAACTAATATCCTATACTAATGAAAATTCCTAATACTATTCTTGAATACTTACAAAGCATGTATTACTTAATAGGTAACTTAGGTTCATCTAATAAATGAAAATACCAAATTAAATTTTTTGCTTTATTTACATGACAAAAGCATTTGATATTTTTAAAATATATATATGTTAAAGGATTTATAATTATAGTCACTTCTTTAAGCAGATGTATATTATATGTGTAACTACATATTATACTGCTTTATATTGCTTGTTATCAGAGTTGTATGGGACAGTTTATTTAAGAACTTCTTTGTGTTTCTAGAGTTTCAACAAAGATATTGCAGATGACACTTGTTTTCCATTTGCAATGACTAATAATCTCTCCAAACATGGGAAGAACACTGATTCAGGTAGGAGACTGGAAAAGCAATATATCACTTCACATAGAAGCATTTTTAAAATCCACATTGCTAGATTCTGAAAATATAACAGTATTATATTGATAGTTTTGACATTAAAGTTACTTAATGTAAAAAATGAGATGTTCTCATACTTAATATCTGTTGTCTTTTATCTTGCAGATGCTACTTTGCAAAAAGTTAACTTTTTGCCCATGCTTGAACAGGTGAGTTAAGTATAGTGCCTTTAGGTAGATATAATCTGTTTAGGCATTGAATTGCTTGCTTGAAAAAGAAAAACATTCTTTAGTTGTTGGATTACTACTCTTCAGTATTTAATTGCTACTGTGTAGAAACCTCATCAGAAATATTTTCTTACATGAAACATTTATTCATTTTTTTAGGTTGATAATTCTGACAGTTGTCAATACCAGGAAGGATTAAACAACTCTGATTTTGAGGTCAGAAGATTTCCCATTCGTAAGAAATTTCTTGCAATTAGACTATCATTTGTTATTATTTATATATTTTTCTTTTGAGGCTTCAAAAGAAGTATTGGTTAATGTTTTAAAGTATACTCTTTGATTTTCCCCCTTCTTTTTTTTTAATCTTCATTTAAAATTGCCTAAACTCTAGGCTTCTGTATTTTCCTGGGGGGCAATTTAAATGTAAAACATAGAAATCAAGAATAGAAGAGGGAAGATAAATGTGCAATATGTGAAAAGACTGATAATCAAACCCAGTATTTTATAATCTTTTTATTAATAGGTATGATTGGCTGGTTTACTGTCTACGGAATTTGTAGGACTTGCTATTATTTCTATTTTAATTGTAAAAATGTTCTTACTAATGGCACATACATGTCTTTAAAATGAGAACTTTCATAACCTAATAAAATATTAAAGTACTATATGTTGCTGGATTATAGTATTACAGAATTTTAAAATGTAGAACTTAAAATTTTGATAATAAAAAGCATCAATGAGGAGAAATCAGTGTGATTTAAAACAACAAAACTCTGGCTTTTACCTTGTAATGTAGAAATGAATAATGCAGGAATTCCAAGTAAAATCTCAGACTAAATGAAAGATCTTGTGTTCACTATTATTTTTCTTGTCATTGTATTTTAAGCTTCATGTTCTTTATTTAACCCTCAAATGTTTATATTTCCAAAATGTTTCAAGACCATTGTTAAAGTATAGATTTCTTGTAGAGCGATTTATTTTAGCCTTTAACCAGCTAGATTCTCTCCTTGACTAAAATATTTCTAACTTCTGGCTTAGGTTCATTTTGAAGTTACTTGATTTTATTCAGCAAGGTATAACTTAGTCAAATGACCAGTAACTTTGTGAAGTAACTAGGGATTGCCTTAGAGTACAAAAAAGTTAATATAGCTTTCACTATGCTATTAGGACATATAGTGAGGAGAGATTTGTTCTCAAATATTCAGATACTATTACTAATGGATATTTTCACTAGGTTTGGTTATACTAACATTTTTAATAATTAACAATCTTTGAAAACCTATTTTAACAGAGTTCAAAGCCAATGAGCAGACTATATTCAAAATTGTATAAGGAGGCTGCAAAGATCAAGAAGTGGAAAGTGAATGTAGAATCTGAACTGAAGCAGAAAGAAAATAAGTTGCAAGAAAATAGAAAGATAATTGAAGTACAGCGGAAAGCCATTCAAGAGCTACAGGTATGCCCTAGCCGGTTTGGCTCAGTGGATAGAGCGTTGGCCTGTGGACTGAAGGGTCCCAGGTTCAATTCCGGTGAAGGGCACATTCCTGGGTTGCAGGCTGGATCCCCAATAGAGGGCGTGCAGGAGGAAGCCGATGAATGAGATTCTCACTCATCAGTGATGTTTCTATCTCTCCCTCTCCCTTCTTTGAAATCAATAAAAATATGCATTTAAAAAAGAACTACAGGTGTATGAGATTTGGACTTGAAAATATAATAAATCTTATAATACAGTTTAAAATAGAGTATTGAAAGACATAGCACACGATCTCACTTATTTGTGGATTCTAATGAACAAAATAAATTGACCAACAAAATAAGACTTGAAGCAGGGCGGCATGGAACAGACTAAAATACCTCAATGTGGGGTTGGGGGAACAAGAAGAGATAAACTGAAGAACTTACATACTTATATGCCCATGGACACAGGCCATAGGGTGATGAAGACCTGTGGGTGGAGGATGGGAAGGGGCTGGGAGGAGGAGAAAAAGGTGGGGAAAGGGAAATATCTATAATACTATCAACAATAAAAAATACATTAAAAAAATGAAAGTATTATTTCCGGGTAAGTTACATTTATCGTGTTTCTGTGATGTAGATTTTAAGGACTGGTTTTTTGAAGGTTCATTGATATTAATTGCATTTCAACTTTAGAATGGACACAGGATAGCTGCACAAGATAATGCAAATGATTAGGGAAATGACTGATTAGATGATTCTGACTTAACTGAGTTTTATTTCTATTACTGATGTTTTATTTACTACAAATGTCTTATTGTAATATGAAGTTTATAGATAAAACTTTAAATTTGAAACTATTTAGCTTCAATTTTTATGGCATAGTGATAGAAAAATGTTGAGAAACTGGAACATTGGGCTAGGATAAAGATAAAATATTTCAAATGTTTAGGAAAAATAACTTGATTTTAGATTGATGAAAGTGAGACCCATTGTCTTAATGGGCAATCCATAAGCTGTGACAAAAAAAAAAGTACTTTTTGGTGTTCAAAGAAAAGAATTTTTATGGACCATCATAGCACGTTAGCAAAAAAATACTGTTTGTATTGTTTACATAGCAAAAGTATTTGATATTTTAAACACTATATGTAAAAAGATTTACAATAATAGTCACTTCTTTAAGCAGATGTATACTACATAATGTAATTGCATATTACACTGATTGTTATGCTCATATGTTTTGCTAAGCAATATTTGATGAACTATTCTGTTTTGTAAATTAGTTTGAAAATGAAAAAGTAAGTTTGAAATTAGAAGAAGGAATTCAAGAAAATAAAGATTTAATAAAAGAGTAAGTAATAATTTAATGAATTTGTTCTTTCCAAACTTATTAAAATAATTTACAAAAACTTATTGAGCACTTTCTGTTATAAGCACTAACTTATATGTAGAATTCTACCTGGTGCTGTGGATAAATGAAGACATACTGTTTTCACATTCTAGCATTTGGCAAACAATTTTAAACATGTCAGGTAGGAAAAACCATTACCTGGTTTCAAAAAGTTACCTGATAATTCTACAACTGCCTGTGTATATTGTCTTCCTTTCGTTTGATTATTGTTTTTGGTGCAGCACTTGCAAAGTGGGGCTCAACTTAGTTCTAAGTTAAATCTCACTTTCTAATTCCCATATTTGCCAGTGGCCCAATGATTCTTCCATTTATGTTGGCTTAAAACTTGACTATCATCTTTGACTTTTCCTTTCCTTTGTTCTAGACAATAGCTAAGCCTTATTTTCTGCCTTTGTCACCTCATTTAGACTATATCATGCAGAATTTAATAGAAATATGAAATTGTTTAATTCATCTGTCAAATATTGATTAGTTAGAATGTAATGTATGGGTTTACATAGAGTACTGAATTTGTCCATTCCTTATTGCTTTAAGTTAAACTTGCTAAATATGGTTCTAAAAACCTATAACCTGTTAGTGAAATTGCTAAGTGAAAAATGCTGCTACAGTGGACTGTTTTAGCCCAGTTGAAAGATAACCTGTGACTTCCTAGATAAATTTAAATGTTACACCTTAATTTTCTCCCTGCCTAAATGAAATTTGGTTATAGGGGGAAGGGAGAGAGAAGAGGAAGTTTGTAATGTGTGTGTACTGTATATTTGGTATTTACTGGTCATTTTTATATAGGTATGTGATTGAATTTGTGTAGTGTCTTATAAGATTCTGAATCATCAGAATTTTCGAAGTGTTGAGAGTGACAGTGTTATCTCTTGTCCTGTTAATGAGGTGACTTTCAGACCTTAAAGGTGGGGGGACTGGTTGCCAGGAGAATCTTCAAGGTGATTAGAAGGTTGGAACTTTCTGTCCTCCTGCAAGGGAAGTACCTGGAGGTTGAATCAGTACAAAATGACCAGTGATTTATTCAATCATGACAATGTAATGAAGCCTCCATAAAGACCCCAAGGATAGTGTTTGGAGAGCTTCTGGGTTAGTGAACTCCTAAATATCTGGGGAGAAAGCATTGAAGCTCCACATCATTTCCAAATACCTCGCCCTATGTATCTTCTGTCTGGCTGTTCCTGAGTTATATACTTGTATAATAAACTGGTAATCTTGTAAGTAAATTGTTTCTCTGAGTTCTGGGAACCATTCTAGGAAATTAATCGAACCTAAGGAAAAGGACTTGGGAACCTCTGATGTATATAGCCAATGGGTCAGAGATACAGGTAACAACCTGGGCTTGTGACTGGTGTCTGAAGTCATATTTATTGAAGAGGCTATCCTTTTTTCATTGTATATTCTTGACTCTTTGGTCATAAATGAATTGACTGTATATTCTGGTGTTTATTACTTGTTTCTCTATTTTGTTGCATTAATCTATCTGTTTTTATGCCAGTACCATACTGCATTAATTGCCATAGCTTTGTAATATAGTTTGAAATCGGGAAGAGTGATGCCTCCAACTTTGTTCCTCTTTATCAAGATTACTTTGGCTATTCAGGGTCTTTGTGGTTCCATACAAACTTTATGATGGTTATATTTCTGTGAAAAATGCCATTGGAATTTTCACAGGGATTGCACTGAATCTCTAGATTGCTTTGGCTAGTAGGGACATTTATACATATTTCTCCTAATCCATGAGTGCAGAATATCTTTACATTTATTTGTGTCTTCTTCAGTTTCTTTAATCAATGTCTTAGAGTTTCCAGTGTATAGTTCTTCCACTTCCTTGGTTAAGTTTATTCCTAGGTATCTTACTCTTTTTGATGCATTTGTAAATGGGATTATTTTCTTAATGTATAGAAATGCACTGATTCTTGTATATTGATCTTGTATCTTGCAACTTTATTGAGTTTATTTATTCTATTTGTTCTGGTGGAATCTTTGGGTTTTCTATCTATATAATAAAAGCCTAAGCCATCATTATGGTGAGAAAACCAGAACAACCAGTCGCTATGATGTGCGCTGACCACCAGAGAGCAGACGCTCAGCGCAGGAGCTGCCTCCTGGTGGTCAGTGTACTCCCACAGGGACAGCGCCTCTCAGCAGAAGCCAGGCTTACAGCTGGTGAGCACAGTGGTGGTGGTGGGAGCCTCTCCTGCCTCCGTGGTAGCACTAAGGAGCAGCGAGCCGAGTGGTAAGGAGCGAGCAGGCAGGTGGTAAGGTGGTAAGGAGCGGAGGGGTCCTGGACTGCGAGAGGAGGGTGCAGGTAGGGCTGAGGGGGATTCCCTCTCCCACAGTGCATGAATTTTGTGCACCAGGCCTCTAGTCCTATATAATACGAGGGTAATATGCAAATTTACCCTAACAGCAGAACCACTGGGAATGACTGGTCACTATGACACACTGACCATCAGCGGACTGACGCTCAATGCAGGAGCTGCCCCCGGTGGTTAATGCACTCCCACAGGGGGAGCTCTGCTCAGCCATAAGCCAGGCTGGTAGTGCCAGTACAGCGGTGGTGGTGGGATCCGCTCCCTTCTCAGTAATGCTAAGGATATCCGACTGCAGCTTTGGCCTGCTCCCTGCTGGCAAGTGGACATCCCCCGAGGGCTCCCGGGCTTGCAGAGGGATGTCTGACTGCCAGCTTAGGCCCAATTCCCTGGGGAGCGGGACTAAGCCAGCAGGTGGTCATCCCCCGAGAGGTCCAGACTGCGTGAGGGCACAGGCTGGGCTGAGGGACTCCCTGAGTGTACAAATTTTTGTGCACCAGGCCTCTAGTTTATATATAAAAACCTAAGCAACTGAACTACTGTTCAGCTGATCACTGTGTTGCATGTTGACCACCAGGGGGCAGACACTCAACAAAGGAGTTGCCCCCTGGTGGTCAGTGTGCTCCCACAGTGGTACTGCTGCTCAGCTGACCAACAGGTGTCAGACACGGCTCACGGCTGGCGAGTGCTGCTGCAGTGGTGTGAGCTTCTCCCAACTGGGACTGATGGTGTGAGTCTGTGGCAGGCACAGTGGGGCTGGAATGAGTGGCAGTGGCAGGTAGCGTTGGACTGCCAGTTTCTGCCTGATCCCTATAGGCCACGCCAAGGGACCCCACCAATGCACAAATTTGTACACCGAGCCTCTAGTATATAATAACATGCCATCTGTAAATAGCGGCAATTTTACCTTCTCTTTTCCAATTTGGATTCCTGTTATTTCCTTTTCTTGCCTAATTGCTCTGACTAGGACTCTAATATTATTAGAGGCCCAGTGTATGATATTTGTGCACTGGGGGTTGGTTCCTCATCCTGGCCTGTGCGGTCTTGCAGTCTGGGACCCCTTGGAGGATGTCCAACTACCAGATTAGGTCCGCTCCCTGGCAGTCAGACATCCTCTGAGGGGTCCTTAGTTCTGCTATGGAGGCCGCTGTGCTTCCCAGCTGTGAGTCAAGCTTCTGGCTGAGCAGTGCTCCCCCTGTGGGAGTGCACTGACCACCAGGGGGCAGTTCCTGCATTGAGTGCCCCCTGGTGGTCAGTGCACATCATAGCAACCAGTCGTTCTGCCATTTGGTGGGTTTGCATATTAGCCTTTATTATATAAGATGTTGAATAAAAGTGGCAAGAGTGGGCATCCCTGTCTTGTTTCTGATCTAAAAGAAAAGCTGCTTTTCACCTTGAGTATGATGTTAGATGTAGGTTGTAATACATGGCCTTTTATTATGTTGATGTTTCATTCCCTCTGTACCCACTTTCATTGAGAAGTTTTTATCGTAAATTAATATTGAGTGCTTTCTTAACATCTGTTGAGGTGATCAGAGATAATTGTTATTCACTTAATGAATGGCTAGTCAGAATATTACCTATTTTGTGTTTTTGAAGGTACAGTAGCTGGAATATTTATGGGGTAATTAGTAAATGAAAAGTGTAACCCTATCTTCTGATCTTTAGTCTCTTAGGCAAATCTAGAACTTTACTGAAAGCTTATTGGTAGCTACTTGGGTAGAAACTTGTTAAGGAGTTACTCCTTTTAACTTTTAAAGGGAGGCAGGTTCACTAACAGTACAGTCAGCCGATTTCTTCTTCATATAGTCATTTATGAACAATATGATATATACAAAATATAATGTTTAAGAATGCCTTTAAAAATTATAAAAATAATGTTTCATAACTCTTTTATATATGATTTTGCTTGCAATCAGATTAAACTTAGGCTGTTTCATTTGTTCCAGGAATAATGCCACAAGGCATTTATGCAATTTACTGAAAGAAACCTGTACCAGATCTGCAGAAAAGACAAAAAAATGTAAATATCTTTCTTGTTCTATGTGATTTTATCAATTTATTTTAATGTGGGGGTTCAGAGTGGAAGAAATAGTCTTCTCACCATTTAATTTTAGGCTCTCTTAAGTCAGCAATCAGATGGTGATTTGAAAAATCTTTTAAACATTTTTTAGGTGATCTTTTATTTATTTATTTATTTTTAAAATTTTATTTATCTTTATTGTTCAGATTATTACAGTTGTTCCTCTTTTTTCCCCCATAGCTCCCCTCCTCCCAATTCCCACCCCAACCTCTGTCCTTGCCCCCCCATTGTCCTCATCCATAGGTGTACAATTATTTTATTTTATTTTATTATTTTTTAAATTTATCTTTATTGTTCAGATTATTACAGTTGTTCCTCTTTTTTCCCCCATAGCTCCCCTCCTCCCAATTCCCACCCCAACCTCTGACCTTGCCCCCCCATTGTCCTCATCCACAGGTGTACAATTATTGTCCAGTCTCTTCACGCATCTCCAACACCCTTAACCCCCGAAAATTGTCAGTCCACTCCCTTTCTATGCCTCTGATTCTATTCTATTCACCAGTTTATTCTGTTCATCAGATTTTTTATTCACTTGATTCTTAAATTCACTCCTTGATATACATTTGTTGTTCATAATTTTTACTTTCCTTTTTCTTCTTCCTCATTCTCAA
>PVJC01022493.1:0-27280 GCA_004026665.1 Murina feae
ACTCACGGACCTGAGTAAACAGCCCTTTCCATTGCGGCAGGAGCGAAAGTGAAGCTGCGCCCCTCAGCTCAGCTCCTATTAAACTGCCTCTAGCGAAACACAGCTTTGCAACAGTGTAACAATCATAGAATCCTCCGGAGCTGAAGGAAAGAGCAGCTCCGGCCTAACCAGTAAAAGTAACAATTGTTTCATTATAGACACTGCGAGGTGAAGCAGAGGAGGCTTCGTTAGTAGTTAGAAGGCCGCCTTAAAGGAACAGTGTATCAATTATAGAAAATGACCCCAGGTCTTCAAGGAACAGTATCAATTATAGGAGAAAAAACTCCAGAACCTGTGTCCAGCCGGCCTTGCTGGGGCGTTGGGTCAATGGGAGCTGTGGGCAGCCTTAAAGCCCCTCACCCAGTTTGGTCAGGCACGCCAGCAGGTGGGCATCCCCCGAGGAACCCCAGACTGCGAGAGGGCACAGGTCGGGCTGAGGGACCTCCCGAGTGCACAGAGCGGCTGCAGGGCGGGACAGCGCAGGACCCAGGTCCCGTGAGTGGGAAACAGGCGGCAGGGTTGGAGGGCACCGGGAAGCGGGTAAGAGGCAGCAGGGGGGTCTCGGCCTGCTTGGTGGCTGCCCAGGCCCTTTGCGGGGCATCATGGAGCGGGAAAGGAAGGCTGCAGGGGCCGGGGTCCTGCTTGGCAGCTCCCAGACCCCTTGGCAGCACCGGGAAGTGGAAAAGGAAGGCAGCAGGGGACGGGTGAGTGGGAAAGAGTTGGCGGCCTGCTTGGCGGCTTCCCAGGTCCCTTCCGGGGATCAGGGAGCAGGAAAAGGCTGGCCTGACCACAAGGCGGGGTGTTCCCTGCTTTCTGGTGGCTGGAGGAAGATGGGCAGTAGGCAAGCTTGGGAGGCAAGCAGCACCCAGCCCTGGTCACAGCTCAAAAAAGAGAACAACATGCAGGGGAGGGCAAGAGTCTGAGAGATCAACATAGAGGAGTTGCCTGCTCCAAGCCTCCACGGTGTGCCTGGGGCAGGCCCCCATCAGGTAGACACACACAGGAGAACTGCTCCGAGCCTCAGATGCAGCTGGGGGCAGGTCCCCAGTGGCGACACACACACACACACACACATACACACACACACACACAAGGCGCCTGGCAGACTGGGGCCATCATAGGACATCCACTGAGGGGTCTCAGACTGTCAGAGGGCACAGGCTGGGCTGAGGGACTCCCTCCACCCCGAGTGCACAAATTTTTGTGCACCGGGCCCCTAGTATTACAATAAAGATGAGTTGTATTTAGGCACCTATACCAGGTAAATACTGGATGTTCAATAAATGCTGAATCTTGAAATGCTATGTTGGTATATATAGTTGCTATATATCTCTTCTGATTGATCAGTGCCTGTGATGGACAGGTGGCTCAGCAGTTTATATCACCTGATTATTGAAATAAATTATAGCATTTTGCTGTATTTTTACTTCTAATATTTAATGCATTCCAAAAGATGTTAAGAGTCAATGCCAAATATCAATGAATTTTTTTCTAGAAACAAACCAAATGCTTTTCTCCCAATAGGCTGTGTTCCTCTTTTTCCCTCTTCTCACAGTACATTTGTCTTGGTATCTAGATATTACATTTGAGCTCTTCTGGAAAGCCCAGCAGCTGTTTCCACAGAGGTTCCCTTTGCAAGCACCATTTCTCCTCCTGACCTCCTCTGTGAAAGGCAGTTGAATTATTTATGGGTGCCATGCTTCACAAAGTAGAGAGCAACAAGGGCCACTAACACTCATTCCCCAATTGGTAGAAGTCAGTAGGGAAAAAAAAAGATAGCCCAGATAAATTACTTAGTAGAATGAAAATCAATGACATCTTTTATCAAATGCCATCAACTCAGGCCTCCAAGTGTCAGGAAAAAGACATCTAAAACATTGGCTCGCTCAAGTGAAGGACAAAAAGTATTTGTCCAGGGGCACCAAGGCCAAAGAATCTCTGGTTAAATAAAACCAGGTGTAAGGAGCTAATTGGAGTTGAAGTCCTGCAATTCGTTTGATTATTCACATGGATGAGCCCAATAAGAACTCAGCTCCCGATGACATAGCATGTTAGTTGGCCTATTTGCTTTTGGTGGTAATAGGTAGAAAGCTAATGAAGTCCAAGAAATTAACAACACTACTAAGGTGATTTTGTCCATCTGTGGTGGAGTCTGGAGGGGAAAAATTATCTTCTCTATGGATAATGGCTTCTTTCTTTCTCCTGTATAGATATTTATTTTCTTACTAGAGGCCCAGTGCACAAAAATTTGTGCACTTGGCGGGGGAGGAATCCCTCAGCCTGGCCTGTGCCCTCTCACAGTCTGGGACCACTCAGGGGATGTCCACCTGCTGGCTTAGGCCTGCTCCCCAGGGGATCAGGCCTAGATGGCAGTCAGACATCCCTCTGGCAGCCTGGGAACCCTTAGGGGATGTCCACTTGCTAGCTGGGAGCAGGCCTAAGCTGCAGTCGGACATCGTTAGCACTGCTGAGGAGGTAGGAGAGGCTCCTGCCACCACTGCTGTGCTGGCAGCCATCAGCCTGGCTTGTGGCTGAGCAGAGCTCCCCCTGTGGGAGCGCACTGACCACCAGGGGGCAGCTCCTGCATTGAGCTTCTGCCCCCTGGTGGTCAGTGTGTGTCATAGTGACCAGTCATTACCAGTTGTTCTGCTGTTAGGGTCAATTTGCATATTACCCTTTTATTATATAGGCTAGAGGCCTGGTGCATGGGTGGGGGCCAGCTGGTTTCCCCTGAAGGGTGTCCCGGTTCAGGGTGGGGGTTCCTGCTGGGGTGCATGTTCACCCTGAGTGAGGGGCTGCTGGCTGTTTTCAGGCTGGCCACGCCCCCCAGTGACACAAGCTCCTAGCCTCTCCATATTTGGGATTTATTTATCTTCTATAGTTGAATCTTCGTAGCCTTGAGAAGAGCCCAGGGCTGGCCAGGGCAGGTAGGAAGCTTGGCTTCCTCCATCGTGGGGGATAACCCAAGCCTCCTGCTCGCTCTAACTCCATGGCCACACCATCTTAGTTGGGTTAATTTGCATACTAACTCCTGATTGGTGGGTGTAGCGGAGTGATGGAGTGATGGTTAATTTGCATCTTTATCTTTTATTAGTGTAGATTATGGAATTGAAACCTAATTAGAAAATATACACATTTTAAAAAATAGACCTGATGATTCTCTATAATGCAAAAACTTAACAGTCATTCATAGCCAATGCCTCAAGCAAACAGGAGTGGGAAATTTTTAGTTCCTACTTGCTTCCTTTGAGATTTTGAAATATAATTTTAAAGTATTAATTACAGTCAGGTTTGACGAAGTCAAAAGGCAAACTATTGTGTTGATTTAATTTCATAAGGGACTAAGGTTTCAGTGAGAATTTAATTAATTTTATTTCTTCTGCAGGTTAAATTACTGTAGATATATAGTGAAGTCAGATAATATGGGCCTTTTTTTTTCTTGAATGAGTTTTATGAAGTTGCCTTAGAGAATTTCCAAATTGAGAAGTAAAGATGTGGATTGGTCGTTTCTCTAAACAGAACTCCTAAATACAGAAATTGTGGCTGGATCAACACAATCTTTTGCCACACATGGGGAATAATTAAAAAGTTCACACTTGACCAATAGGGTCAGGAGCATTATCTTCATAAGAAAAATAGCACCTGCATCTTCTGCTTATTTTCTGTTTTCACTGTTAATTCTTTGTTCCTTTAGGGAAGTCATCTGGAGAAGGCATTTAATAATAAAAAGTATGGACTTAGAGAGTATTGTACTGAGAGAAATAAGTCAGACAGAGAAAGACAAATGCCAGATGATTTCTCTTATGTTTGGAATCTAAGAAACAAAATAAACAAGCAGAACAGAAGCAGACTCAGAGATACAAAGAACATTTTGACAGTTAGCTGGTGGGAAGGGGGTTGGGGGGTGGATGAAAAAGGTGAAGGGATTAAGAATTAGAAATTGTAATATCCCCATCTAATCTAATAAAAGAGTAATATGCAAATTAACCATCACTCTGAGACACATAAGCCACACCCACCATCCAATCAGAGCAGCTGCATGCAAATTAACCCAGCCAGGGTGGCGGCCGGCAGCCACGGAGCTAGAGCAAACAGGGGGCTTCCGTTGCACCAGTGATGGAGTTGAAACTGCCTGCCTAGGCCAGGCAGGCCTCTGCTCAAGGCAACAATGTTTCAATTATAGAAGCCAGGGAGCTGAAGCAAACAGGAGGCTTTGTTTGCCTGACTAGGCCTCCACTCAAGGCAACAAAATTTCAATTATAGAAGATAAATACTCCAGAAACATGATTCCAGCCAGCCTTGCTGGGATGTTGGGTCAATGGGAGCTGTGGGCAGCCTGAAAACGGCCCTCAGTTCCTCACCCAGGCTGGCTACACCCCCATGGGGTGAGGGTTTCCACTGGGGAGCTTGGCCAGCCTGCAAACAGCCATCAGCCTCTCATCCAAGCTGGCCAGGCATACCAGCAGGTGGACATCCCTCAAGGGGTTCCAAACTGTGAGAGGGCACAAGCCGGGATGAGGGACACCCCCTCTCCCAAGTGCACAAATTTTTGTGCACTGGGCCCCTAGTTTAGTATGAAGTGCAGCACAGGGAATATACTCAATAATATTGTAATGTCTATATATGGTGTCAGATGGGTCCCAGATTTATTGGGGTGATCACCTTATAACTTATATAAATGTTAATCACTGGGTGGTACACCTGAAACTAATATAATATTATATATCAATTATAATTGAAGATAAAATATTTTTAAAGCTGCCTATTAGCCTCCTTTCTTCCCTGCCACCAGAAAAATAAAAAGAGGTGTGTGTCCTTCCTTAGCTGGCTATGGGCACATTTCACTGCTTGAGTTACTCTACCTACTGAAAAACATTGAAACCTGTGCTCCTTCCCAATTTATGTTGTGCTAGGAACCAGAGTGAAAATAATCTATTTGCTATGCTCACTTTAATTTTTGCTTGATATTTTGAGGCCTAAATTTATGCAATTATAATTTTAAGCCTATAACCTTATAGATAAAACTTATTTCTTAATATATATTTCACCATATACATATTCTATGTATCATAATGCATTAATGTGGAGTATATGTATTCCTAATAGTGTTTTATTTGCTTTGCATCATTTGGAATTCCACTTATAAAATAATTGCTGTGCATTTTTTTTATGGAGAGAGGATCCAATTTTTTTTTTTCAAAATAGAGAATAACTTCCTCCTCTCATGCTTTAGAACCATTGCTTTTTAATATTCTCTCTCTGGCCAGTCCATCCTTTCCACACTCTCAGTTAACAACTAATGCCTATGACTCTCAAATTTATATCTTAAGATTTTTCTTCTGAGCTCCAGACCTTTATATAAAAGACATTTCTATCAGCAGGCTTAAAACTAAATTTGTTTTTGTCCCTTCCTCATCTATCTTCCCCTAAAACATCATCAAACTCGTAATCAAAACAAAACTCTCAAATTTTCCTGTTCCCCTACTAGGGGTCCTCAAACTTTTTAAACAGGGGGCCAGTTCACTGTCCCTCAGACCGTTGGAGGGCCGGACTATAGCTTTAAAAAAAACTATGAACAAATTCCCAGCACACTGCACATATCTTATTTTAAGCAGGACAGGCAGTGGCAGTAAAAACACCCGGCATGTGGCCCGAGGGCTGTAGTTTGAGGATGCCTGCTCTACCCCTATGTCTATTTACTACTTTTCCTGGAGTCTGCAAAGAGGTATATACACACACTTGAGGATTGTCCATGAGAATCGGAGAAACATTTTAGAATGTCTATGCCTGTTTATTTTTTTGTCCTTTTAAATTTCTATAGGCACTTTACATATACTTTACATGAAAATGTCAATTCATGTTATGAGATATGCATATAATAGAGAGTGCATGTTCAGATTTTTACTGATAAGACTTTATGATAAAAAAGGTTTGGAGGATACTGATCATTGCTGGAAACTTCAACCCAATTGCCTTGTCCCTGTATTTATTGCATTCTTCAATTTATCTTGTAGTTATTAAGAATACTTCTTACCCTTACCAGTGTGGCTCTGTTGGTTGCACTCTTCCCATGCACCCAAAGATTGCTAGTTTAATTCCTGGTCAGGGCACATATGCGGGGTGTGGGTTCAATCCCCAGTTGGGGTGCATAAAGGGAGGCAACTGATCTATGTTTCTTTCACATTGATGTTTCTCTCTCTCCCTCTTTCTCTAAAATTAATAAAAAGATATTTAAAAAATACTTCCCACCCAATTGGATAGGATCAGATTTTATTTTTGACAAGATAAACTGTACCCTTCATTATCTACTCTTTTTTAAAATATATTTTATTAATTATTATTATTTTTTTTTACAGAGAGGAAGGGAGAGGGATAGAGAGTTAGAAACATAGATGAGAGAGAAACATCAATCAGCTGCCTCCTGCACACGCACTACTGGGGATGTGCCCACAACCAAGATACATGCCCTTGACAGGAATCGAACCTGAGACCTTTCAGTTCACAGGCCAATGCTCTATCCACTGAGCCAAACCAGTTAAGGCCATTATCTACTCTTAATATACTCTTCCAGTTTCATCTCTGACCATTTCTCCATCATATCTCCTTTGCAGAGACAACGGGAGTGAATATTAGTGTTCTTCCCATTATTTCCCCACGGCAAGACTTGGCTCTATCTGTTCCCTTCATGGGGCAGAGCCTTCTGTTCCTCACCTAGCATTGAAATAATTTCTTGAAACAGTGCTAGTAATACCCGTTCCTGTATACATAAAGCAGTTTATTACAGTGCTATCATTGCATGAGTTGGATTTTATTTTAGGTGTCTGTTCAACATTTTCTCTCTTCCTCTAGACTGTCTTTAGATTCAATTTTATTACTCTTTATAGTCTTCAACACTCTTAGTTTACATGTGATAGTGGGGAAAATAAGAGCTATGGTATCATAGTATTTTTAGAAATTTCCTATTATTTTGATATATTAGTGAAGCATTAGAAGAGATCAGGTTTTCTGTTAAGACTAGAGGCTCAACGCACAAAATTTGTGCAAGGGGCTCGGCCCTTGCAGCCACCAAGGCTTGCCTTGGCCCTCACAGCTGCAGCTTCATCTGGAAGGTCATCCAGAAGGATGTCTGGAAGATCATTCAGTTGTCCAGTCTAATTAGCATAGTATGCTTTTATTATTATAGATAGATTAATGAAACAACCCAGTGGTACCATCTTATAATGATAATTCTTTTTTAGGATATTAATGAGTCAGTCCTAATTTTCTATTTTAAAGTGATTTTAGAAGAGCCTTTTACCTCTTGATGAATGGATCTTTTCACCGAGATGGCTACCTATATAGGATAAAATGTCATGTATTTTTATTTTATTTTGCTCTGAAAAAAGCAGAACACTAAACATGAGACCTACCTCAATGCCTTTTTAAGTGTAACATACATTATTGACTATAGGTACAATGTTGTACTACAGATAGCTAAAGTCTGTTCATCTTGCTTAACTGAAACATCATGCACATTGATAATAACTCCCCCTCCCTACCACAGACCTTTGCAACCACTCTTTGATTCTATGAATTTGACTGTTTTAGAAAGCTCATCTGAGTGGAATTATGTGATATTTGTCTTTCTGTGCCTGGCTTATTTCACTTAGTATGATGTCCTCAAGGTTCATCCATGTTATGTACAGTAGAATTTTCTTATTTTTAAAGGATCAAGTATTCTATTGCATGAAAATACCACATTTTCTTTATCCATTCATCAATCTATGTACCTATAGGTTATTTCCATGTTTTGGCTATTATGATGAATAGTACTGCAGCAGATAAAGGACTGCTAATATCTCTTTAAGATGCTGAATTGAATTCTAAATACCAAGAAATAAATTTGTTGAGTTATATGGCAATTCTATTTTTATTTTTCTAAGGAAACTTTATACTGTTTTCCATAGAGGCTAAACCATTTTGCATTCCCACTGACAGGGTGCAAGAGTTAAAATTTCTCTATATCCTCACCAATACTTGTGTTTTGTTTTTATCCCCAAATATATAAGGAATTTTTACAATCTAATAGTAAAAATAGAAACAAAAGCTAATCACACAATTATAAAAAAAGTATGATATTTAAGCAAACACTGATACTGTTCCCTATTGTACCAAGTCTCAATGGGAAGCAAGAGGTGGGTGAAAGAGGTAAACTGAGGGACTTTCATTTCCCAAATACAATGAAATGACAGTAAAGAAGCAATTCCTGTAGGTATAGCCCATTCTTCAAAATCCATGAATTCTCATAGTATTTGGTCTTTTCCTCTACAACCAGAATAGATTCAGCTGTACATTGACAATCCCAACAAATGCAGTGAATAGGAAGCATTTTCTGTTTCCTTAGGAAATCTCAGGCACCGAGTGTTATAGGGCTAAATCTGTAAAGATTAGAGTCACCAGCACATCAAGCAGACCAAGGGTGGTCAAGTACTCATAAAACTCCTCATTTACTTTAAAACACGGGGCTGAAAGTTATTTTACCACATAATCTTTCCATTTTAGCAGCAATATTCAAATTACTCTCAGCAGATCTTACAAGTACTGTGAGAGATGGTCTGGAAGTCAGAGAAAGTCTCACTGCAAAGTATTATTTGCTTGGAATGTATTAGTACTAGGTCCCAGGTAAGACAGGGGATATATAAAGAATAGTCAAGAAAATTAATAAGAAACAGTCATTTGGGTTTGTTTTTCACAGTAGACTTTTTGTTGAAAGATAAGGAGGTGGGCATTAGTTTGCATTTTAAATGTTTTAAATCTATATTGTATTTCCATGACATCTCATCTCTTCCTTTTTTCCCCCCACTTTCTGTGTATCACTATACCTCATATAATCTTCACTTTTTCTAATAGTTAGATAAGGCATTTTATTATGGGAAGCTGTTCTTTTTGGTAATAAAACTATCATTATTTTAACTCATATGTTCTTGTGATTGACTAAGATTTTTTCTTTTTAATATACTTTAATGTTTATAATAAAGAATTCAAGTGCATTTGTTAAAGTTACAACTTATAGCCATTTCTTACTCTGAAGCCTTTTCTGAACTCCAAGGCAGAAGTGTTTATTCCAAACATGGTCTTTCAGAGCTTTACAAATATGTCTATTAGGGCACTCACTACCTCCATTATAGTTCTTTATTTTTTAAAATATATTTTATTGATTTTTTACAGAGAGGAAGGGAGAGGGAGAGAGAGTTAGAAACATCGATGAGAGAGAAACATCGATCGGCTGCCTCCTGCACACCCCCCACCAGGGTTGTGCCCACAACCAAGGTACATACATGCTTTTGACCAGAATCACCTGGAACCTTTTAGTCCACAGGCTGACGGTCTATCCACTGAGCCAAACCGGTTAGGGCTATAGTTATTTCTTATGTTTGACACCACAATCCTAACATAATCTTCATTAAAATAATGTATTTTATTTATTCCCTATTTTTCTGTGTCTGACACCCGGTATGTGTTCAATAAATATTTATTGAACAAATAGATAATTAAATACATAAGCATGAAAATATGATTTCTATATTTCCTAGAGTATCATGAAAATTATAAGCACTCAATAAATATGAGAAGTTATTTAGATATTTCATGGGTAAGCCTTAACTTTTATTGATTGAAACCCTATCTGCAATGATTGTTTCTTGATCCTCATATTTATAGACAGAGGGAGGCGATAGACAAAGTGCTGAATTAAGAATTGATTTTTTGCTCTTGTCCTGGAATATTTTTTATCTGTATATGATTTGGAGCAATTTACTTCTTTTGCAACACTTAGTACCTTCATGTGTTATCTACTCTATAAAAGCAAAATATTAAAATTAACCGTTTCTCCGAGACAGGGTAAGCCATGCCCACCAGCCAATCAGAGCGGCTGTATGCAAATTAGCCCAGCCAACATGGCGGCCGCCACTCACGGACCTGAGTAAACAGCCCTTTCCATTGCGACAGGAGCGAAAGTGAAGCTGTGCCCGCTCAGCTCAGCTCTGATTAAACTGCCTCTAGCAAAACACAGCTTTGAAACATTTGAAACAATGTAACAATCATAGAATCCTCCGGAGCTGAAGGAAAGAGCAGCCCCGGCCTCACCAGTAAAAGTAACAATTGTTTCATTATAGATGCTGCCAGGTGAAGCAAAGAGGAGGCTTCAGTTAGAAGGCCGCCTTAAAGGAACAGTGTATCAATTATAGAAGATAACCCCAGGTCTTAAAGGAACAGTGTATCAATTATAGAAGATAACCCCAGGCCTTCAAGGAACAGCATCAATTATAGGAGAGAAACTGCAGAAACCTGCGTCCAGCCGGCCTTGCTGGGACGTTGGGTCAATGGGAGCTGTGGGCAGCCTTAAAGCCCCTCACCCAGGCCTGTCAGGCACGCCAGCACGTGGACATCCCCCGAGGGGTCCCAGACTGCGAGAGGGCAAAGGCCTGGCTGAGGGACCTCCCAAGTGCACAGAGCGGCTGCAGGGCGGGACAGCGCAGGACCCAGGACCCGTGAGAGGGAAAGAGGCGGCAGGGTTGGAGGGCACCGGGAAGCGGGTAAGAGGTGGCGGGGGGGGTCTCGGCCTGCTTGGTGGCTGCCCAGGCCCTTTGCGGGGCATCGTGGAGTGGGAAAGGAAGGCTGCAGGGGCCGGGGTCCTGCTTGGCAGCTCCCCAGATCCCTTGGTGGCACCGGGAAGTGGGAAAGGAAGGCAGCAGGGGACGGGTGAGTGGGAAAGAGTTGGCGGCCTGCTGGGCGGCTTCCCAGGTCCCTTCCAGGGATCAGGGAGCAGGAAAAGGCTGGCCTGACCACAAGGCGGGGTTTTCCCTGCTTTCTGGTGGCTGGAAGAAGATGGGCAGTAGGCAAGCTTGGGAGGCAGGCCGCACCCAGCCCTGGTCACAGCTCAAAAAAGAGAACAACATGCAGGGGAGGGCAAGAGTCTGAGAGATCAACATAGAGGGGCTGCCTGCTCCAAGCCTTACGGTGTGCCTGGGGGCAGGCCCCCAGCAGGTAGACACACACAGGAGGACTGCTCCAAGCCTCAGATGCGGCTGGGGGCAGGTCCCCAGTGGTGACACACACACATACACACACACACAAAAGGCGCCTGGCAGACTGGGGCCATCATAGGACATCCACTGAGGGGTCCCAGACTGTCAGAGGGCACAGGCCGGGCTGAGGGACTCCCTCCACCCCGAGTGCACAAATTTTTGTGCACCGGGCCCCTAGTGTTAATATAAGACCGGCCTTGCACTCATACTGCATTGTGCTGAGAATAAAATGAGCTACTCTGTTTTCTAAATAGAGGAGCCCTGTACAAATGTATAATGATAAATTGGCATATTGAGTTTGCAATTGTGTTCCCCCAAAATTAACTTTCTTCATTGAAAAAATAATTTGAAAGATTTTTTTGGTGAGGGTGCGGTACTCAAATCAGTTAGGAGTGTAGATAAAACCTTTGTTTAAGGTCTGAAAGTACATTTTTTTTTAATATATTGTATTGATTTTTTACAGAGAGCAAGGGAGAGGGATAGAGAGTTAGAAACATCGAAGAGAGAGAAACATCGATCAGCTGCCTCCTGCACACCCCACACTGGGGATGTGCCCACAACCAAGGTAGATGCCTTTGACCGGAATCAAACCTGGGACCTTTCAGTCCGCAGTCTGACGACACTCTATTCACTGAGCCAAACCAATGAGGGCAGTACATATTGTTTAATATTATCTTAAATATTTTAATACATTTAAGAAAAAATATATGCTAAAAATTAAAATTCTAATCCTTGGTAAATTTGCATTTCTGGGGAGTGTTATAAAAATTAAATGTGTCACCCAGTTGACATGGCTCAGTGGTTGAGCAGTGACCTATGAACCAGGAGGTCATGGTTTAATTTCTGGTTAGGGCACATGCCCAGGTTGTGGGCTGGATCCTCAGTATGGGACATGCAGGAGGTAGCCAATCAATTATTTTTTCCTCATCATTGATGTTTCTGTCTCTCTCTTCCTCTCCCTTCTTCTCTGAAAGTAATCTATCTATCTATCTATCTATCTATCTATCTATCTATCTATCTATCATCTATCTTTAAAAAAATTAGATGTGTCTTGCCCTGGCTGGTGTGGCTCAGTTGGTTAGAGTGTTGTCCCATGCACTGAAAGCTTGCCAGTTTGATTTCTTTCCTTTCTGGTCAGGGCACATACCTAGGTGGCGGTTTTAGTAATAAAACTATAATTCTTTTTTAGGATATTAATGAGTAATCCCCCGTGGGGGTGTGTACTGGAGGCAACCCATTGATATTCCTTTCTCACATCAATCTCTAAAAGTCAGTAAAACATATCTTTGGGTGAGGGCTAAATATAAAATTAGATGTGTCTAAGTATTTGTTTTCCAGCCACAAGTGATAATTAGGTGTCTTTACATATGTTATTTTAATTTTCACTGAAAGAAAAGTCACAATCCTAAATTCCAGTTTCATAACAATATGGGAGGTAATTAGGTTGTTGGAAAAACATAAGCACCAAATTCCAGATCCAGCAATTGACCATGTCAGAATTTCCCAGTTTAACCTTAATTTCGGCAACTTTAACCCTTTATGGGCATTTTGAGTGTTCATATTTAAAGTTGTTTTCAAGTCATGAAAGCAACTCAATGAACTTAGTAAATTATATTCATCAATTATTTCAACATTAAAATTTAATTAAAAATTTAAATAAAATTAGTATAAAACTTGAAGCAGACATCTAAGTGTATGTTTTCTAGGAATATCTGAAAGGCCAGGCTTGAGAGCATCAGTATCTAAAGACTCATTAGTAATCTGTTTGAATGTGTGCATTACTAAGTTCTTTAATTTAGGTTAGGATTCAACACAACTACTCTTGAACTGCATATTATATGAGTATCCATTCATTATTAAAAATGATATTTGAAGATTAGCTGTTAGAAATTTTGATAAAACACATGCTATATTCAAGTAGATATTTTCCCCAAATATATTTAAATATGAATTTAGTAAAAGTTCCCATTTTCTTAGAAAGGTCATATTTTATACTTGTGTTTTAGTAAATTAAGGAAATTTGCTGATGTAATAGAAAGTATGGTAGCAATTATAAAGTATGCTTTTGAAAAGAGTATTTCAATTAGTGTTTAAGTATTCAATCATATTTTAATTAGTTTCAGGGGATATATTGCAACTCTAATAAATGCCAGTTTGAGCAATGAGTATTTATTGGACACCTGTTGTATACTACCATATTAAAGGCATACACTGAAAATATGGAGAATTCAATAATATAAAATGTATTTTATTTGCTTTCAGATGATTATACTAAAATATGAAGAATGCAAAGTAGAAAGTAGTGAGAACCAAAATAAGTCATTTAGAATATGAACTTTGTTTTAAAAAATGCAAAAATTATATCTGATTGTAGTACTGAAGGAGATTCTATGAAATCATTTTAAGTAGTTCCTTAAAAGATAAAATACTAGAACATATGAAAATTGGAAAGGAAAAGTAAAACCAGATATAGACTAAATGCAAAGTTAAAGCAATGTATAAATTTGAATTTATAAAGTGAATTAATAGAGATATCATTAAAAATGGAAGGAATCTTTTCCCTAGCAGAATATTTTTTTTATGAGTACTGGGTGATTGAGTTTTTTTTATTTTTTAAATTTTGTTTTATTGCTTAAAATATTACAAAGAGTAGTACATATGTCTCCTTTTTTTCCCCCTTGACCTTCCCCCAGCTGCCCCTAAACCCCAGTGTCTTGTGTCCATTAGTTATGCTTATATGCATGCATAAAAGTCCTTTGGTTGATCTCTTAACCCTCACCCCAACCCTCCCCAACCTTCCTGCTGTAGTTTGAAAGTCTGTTTGATGCTCTTCTGCCTCTGTATCTATTTTTGTTCATCAGTTTATAATGATCTTTATTATCCATAAATGAGTGAGATTCATGTGGTATTTTTCTTTCTTTCTTTTTTAAATATTTATTGTTCATATTATTACAGTTGTTTATCTACCCCCCCATAGCTCCCCTCTTCCCAGTTCCCACCCCACCGAGCCCCTATCCTCCCACCACTGTCCTCATCCATAGGTGTACGATTTTTGTCCAGTCTCTTCCCACACCCCCAACACTGCTTTCCCCCCGTGAATTGTCACTCTGCTCCCTTTCTATGCCCCTGATTCTATTCTATTCACCATTTTATTCTGTTCATCAGATTTTTTTTATTCACTTGATTTTTAGGTTCACTTGTTGATAGATATGTATTTGTTGTTCATAATTTTTATCTTTACTTTTTCTTCTTCTTCCTCTTCTCAAAGAATGCCTTTCAGCATTTCATATAATACTGGTTGTGCAGTGATGAACTCTTTTATCTTTTTCTTGTCTGTGAAGCT
Organism: Murina feae; assembly: GCA_004026665.1. Lineage (NCBI taxonomy): Eukaryota > Metazoa > Chordata > Mammalia > Chiroptera > Vespertilionidae > Murina > Murina feae. The sequence goes on from PVJC01022493.1 coordinate 14,449, forward strand.
CTTTGTCTGACCTTCAATTCTGAATGATAGCTTTGCTGGGTAAAGTAATCTTGGTTGTAGGTTCTTGCTATTTATCATTTTGAATATTTCTTGCCACTCCCTTCTGGCCTGCAAAGTTTCTGTTGAGAAATCAGCTGACAGTCGTATGGGTGCCCCCTTGTAGGTAACTGACTGCTTTTCTCTTGCTGCTTTTAAATTTTCTCCTTCTCTTTTGCCCTTGGCATTTTAATTATGATGTGTCTTGGTGTGGTTCTCCTTGGATTCCTTTTGTTTGGGATCTTCTGCGCTTCCTGGACTTGCAAGTCCATTTCTTTCACCAGGTAGGGGAAGTTTTCTGTCATTATTTCTTCAAATAGGTTTTCAATATCTTGCTCTCTCTCTTCTTCTGGCACCCCTATAATTCTGATGTTCATATGCTTGAAGTTGTCCCAGAGACTCCTTACACTATCTTTATATTTTTGGATTCTTTTTTCTTTTTGCTTTTCCAGCTAGGTGGTTTTAGCTTCTTCATATTTCATATCTTTGACTTGATTCTTGCGATCCTCTAGTCTGCTGTTGGATCTCTGTATATTATTCTTTATTTCAGTCAGTGTATGCTTAATTTCTAGCTGGTCCTTTTTCATATCCTCGAGGGTCTCACTAAATCTATCAGCAGTCTCTAGAATATTCTTGAAAAGCCTTATAACCATGGTTTTAAACTCTATATCCAGTCGTTTGCTTTCCTCCATTTCTGTCATTTGTGACCTGTTTCTTTGTCTCTGCATTTTGGCTGCTTCCCTGCATTGACAGAGTGGCTTTATTCAGCTGTGTCTATGGTGGGAGAACTTCTATGCTGGAGATACCCTTATGGGGCAAGATTTACTTTAGCGGGGCTTTGGTGCCCACTAAGTCTGTCCCCTGAGTGTCCCTTATGAATCTGAGGAATTGTAGACTGGGTGGTCCCACTCTGACCGCTGGGTACAGTCTCTTGGAACTCCAAGGAGGTGCTATTTTCCCTTAGCAGAATATTTATCATAGTTTTTTTTTTAAGCATTCAGGTAAACTTAAAATATTTATCAATTTATAAGGCATAGACACTTCAAGAATATCTATTTTGGAAAATGAGGACAGCTATACAATTAACATTCAAGGAACTATATCAACCACTTCTTCCATTTAGTTTGGGTTTATGAAAATATAATTTGTGTGTCAATGCTCTTTACTGAATAGCCTCATCCGATGTTATTTTCTAACGAAACCTTGAATCTAAATCACAGAAGTCAAGATAAAAGGTAAACTTTGAAAATGTAAAATCTTATAAAAAAATGGGAAGAAATTAATAATGAAAGGAACAAGGACAATGGTATTAACTATATGCTTTATACTTTCAATATAGAGATGTGTGTAGTGAAAGGAACATATATTTGAAGTCAGATAGTAGGTTCCTTCCATTTCTATAGCTATCATTGTGACCATATGTACCTTAGATACATTTTCTAAGTTATTTTTTCCTCAGCTGTAAAATGGAAATCTCAGTGCCTACTTTATAAGATAGAATATCTTCACAAGATACAAGTAATACAATTAGTGCATGATAGGGGCAAAACATATGTTACTTCCCCTTGTCCATTTTCCCTAAACATTATCTCAGAGCAACCTGATAAAGTAGGTATTATTCATTCAACCATGTTTTTAAAGCTCCTACTCCAATAGGCATTTTACTGGTCTAGGAAAGAATACAGTAGAGGATAAAAGGTGAACTTTCTCACCTTTCAGAGTGGAGAGAATCACTTAAATTCACCAATAATGTAACACTTAGAGCAAAAAATACCCAGAAAAATTCTCTTTATTTTTTTCCAGCTTTTTAAAAATTAATGGGTCATTTAGAATGTATAACTCTTAAAAACATTTCATCTGAAATTCAGCACTTCACTTTCACTTCTATTTTTATTTTTAAACTTCAAGAGAATAAATTCTCTGCTTTTTAATTTAATAAAGTATGACAGTATATTTTAATTTGAATGCAAATATCTTTGTGTACCTTCTGTATATAGATTTGATACAAAGATAAAAAAATTACAGCCTAAACATTCTTTTTCTTTGACATATACCACCTAACCCTCACACCTCCATCCTCAGGAGAGGAGAGGAGAAGTGAGGAGAGGAGGAGGAGAGAGGGAGGAGAAGAAAGGGCAGAAATAAAATTGAGGATAAATTAAAGATTTTTAATACTTATACCATATGTTCCTTCTGTTCTGTGGTAATTTAATTTGAACTCTCTCTACAGATGTGTGTGTTTTTGTACATATATAGATACATATAATTTAAACCTTAAATCTGGGTTTGTTTTTACAGCCTTTATCTGTATAAGGCTATATAGGTACTGGAAGGCAGGATATATATTTTTGACTCATTTATTTTAGAGTAACTTTATTCAACATAGCAGTTTTATTAAAATATCTGGATTTGAAATATTACTGAATTATTCTGTAATTTTCATTCTTAGATAAAAAGACAAAAATTCTATCAAGCTAAGGAGATGGGAATCTAATTCCATAGAACAAAATGTGCTTTTAATAAACTATGAGAAGAGAAGAAAGAAGAAAACAAAGGTTTAGGAGGCAAAAGATCTGAGTCTATGACTAATGAAACACTCAATCCACATGTCACAAGCAAAAGAGAAAAGAATATTTTGAGTGAGCATTGACCTTCAAGAATATATCTTCTCTACACTATAACAACTCACCTAGAATAGCAGCGAATCCCTAGTAAACATTTATCTTACAAAAAATGCCATAAAATGGTTTTAAAAAATAACCTTACCATGCAACAACACAATGAAACCAACTCCTAGCTAGAGGATTATACTTCACACAATACAAATATAACATCTGTTGAATTTTAAGTCACTTCTGTGCATGTGCAGACAGCATAGAGATGCTTTGATTATGGGCTGCAAAATAATATTTATGATTTTAAAGAATGTTTATAAATAATATTTATATATGATAGGAAAATTGCCAAAATATAGAATTAAGAAATATTTAAAATATTTATATATTTTAAATGATCGCTGTTAATATTTTTGTGTGTTCACTTTACATTCTTTTTATTTGCTAGAATTTTTTGAATAATTAAGCTACTACTTTTATCTAATTTTATAACCTTTTTTTTTTCACTTAACTGAACATAGAAGTTTTCAATCACATAAAAAATCACAAGTTTAAGTGAATGCTTGATTTTCTAACAGGTCTATAAGTCCTCAGTACCTAAATATACCTTAATTGTGGACATTTGAAACATTTTTTATTTTTCTAAATAATATTATAGTAAATATCTTTGTCTATACAATATTTTCAGTTTTTCATTGTCTTTCTTTTGTATAATTTCTATGCATGTAATTTTTGAGGCCAAAGGCAAGAACACTTTGGCTTATATTACCAACTAGAGGCCTGGTACATGAAATTTGTGCACAGCCTGTACCTTCTTCAATCTGGGACCCTTCCAGGGATGTCTGACTGCCCTCTCACAATCCAGGACTGCTGGCTCCCAACCACTCACCTGCCTGCCTGATTGCCCCTAACTGTTTGCCTGCCAGCCTAATCACCCCCTCACTGCTCCCCTGTCAGCTTGATAGACACCTAACTATTCCCCTGCCAGGCCAATAGTCCCCTACTGCCCTCCCCTGCTGACTTAGTCACCCCTAACTGCCCTTCCCTGCCAGCCATTTTGTGGAGGCCATCTTGTGGCCACATGCGGGTATCTATCTTTAACCACATGGAGGTGGCCATCTTGTATATTTGAGTGATGATCAATTTGCATATTGGTGATGACTATCAGCATATCATGGCTAATTAGCATATCCCCCTCTTATTGTATTGGAGTGATGGTAAATTTGCATACTGGTCATGACTAATTAGCATATCCAGTCATGACTAATTAGCATATCCTCTCTTATTATATAGGATTGTTTTCCAAAGTTTGCACCAATGTATACAGCATTGCATGGGAGGCAATCCTTATTCTGTGATTGAATTGATATTGATTATAATTTTGATTTTTTTATAATATGTAAGACTTTAAAAGTCTGTTCAATCTTTGTTTATTCTTGGTTATATTGAAATTATCAATTTTATATGTGTAATATATTTTTTTACATATTGTCAACTATTTTCTTTTGATGATTTACTCTTTTTTGTTATCTGGTGTGATTTTTATATAGGGAGGCTCATGAATTTTATCTCTTTTTAACCTTTATTTCTTTCTCTGATGATAAGTATGCTATTCTAACCATACACATATTATTTCTTTGTTTAGATTCTTTTTCAGCTGTTAAAAATTGAAAGTGTCTATTTAAGTTTTCATCCACAGGTGTGTTTTTATTTCTCCTAGCATTGATATTAATGCTGTTGCTGATGGCTGGCATGTATGTAGCACTTTCTATGTGTTTAACAGTTTGACATATTTATTATATTAGACTAGGGACCCGGTACACAAAAAGTTGTGCACTTGGGAGATCCCTCAGCCCAGCCTGTGCCCTCTCGCAGTCTGGGACACCTCTGGGGATGTCCACCTGCTAGCATGCCTGACCAGCCTGGGTGAGGGGCTGATGGCTGTTTGCAGGCTGGCCAAGCCCCCCAGTGGGGATCCTGACCCCATGGGGGTGTGGCCAGCCTGGGTGAGGGGCTGAGGGCTGTTTACAGGCTGCCCACAGCCCCTTCAGTTTTGGGTCCCTACTGGGGTAGCTGGCTAGCCTGGCTGAGGGGCTGATGGCTGTTTGCGACTGACCAAGCCCCCCAGTGGGGTCGCTCACCCCATTGGGGTGTGGCCAGCCTGGGTGAGGAGCTGAGGGGCATTTTCAGGCTGTCCACAGTTCCTTCAGGTTTTGGGTCCCTACTTGGGTACCTGGCCAGCCTGGGTGAGGGGCTGATGGATGTTTGCAAGCTGGCCAAGCCCCCCAGTAATGCCCCTCACCCCATTGGGGTGTGGCCAGCGTGGGTGGGGCCAGCTGATTGGAGCTTTCAGGCTTTCAGGCTGCTCACAGCTCCCATTGACCCAATGTCCCAGCAAGGCTGGCTGGAAGAAGGTTTTTGGGGTTTGTTTATCTTCTATAATGGATGCACTGTTTCTTTAAGCTGAGGCCTAGTAACAAAACCTCCTCTGCTTCACCTCCTGCTTCTATAATGAGACATTGTTACCCTTAGTAGTCAGGCCAGGCCTGCTGTTTCCTTCAGCTCCCAAGGATTCTATGATTGATATTTTATTGCAAGTATGTTTTGCCTTGAGCCAGGATAAGCGGAGCTGCTGCAAACAGTTTCAGTTTCACTCCTGCTGCAATGGAAGCTGCTATTTACTCAGGTCCGTGAGTGGCGGCCTCCATGTTGGCTAGGTTACTTTGCATACAGTTGCTCTGATTGGCTGGTGGGTGTGGCTTACCCATCCCAAAGAGATGGTTAATTTTAATATTATGCTTTTATTAGTTTATATATTTGATCCTCACAAAAATCCAGTGAGGAAGGTCCTACTATTAAATCCACTTTTCAGATGAGGAAATAGAAGTCCTTGCTCAGTGTTACTACTCATCAGAATTCTAATCCAGGCAGTATTGCCCCAGAATCCATGTTTTTGCTTATGGCATTTTAATACTATTGCATTCAGTATCTAAAGGTTTATTAGTCTATTTTCATTATGTATGGGATCTTGAATCAATTTAACTTTACTCTATATTACCATTGAAACCGTTTTAGAGTGATGGAACAGGCTAAACTCTGTGAAGTACTAATAAGTATGTATTCCATTTTCTCCTATCATTGACTTCAGCCATGGTCTATTGAATCTCCCCTTCTCTTTTCTTGCTGACACTTAATATTATTATCTCAAATGGATCCTATAGCAATGCCAGAAAGATTACTTCTGGTCATTGTGATATTATAAAGCCCACCCACTGCACAGGCTATTTATAGAGGAATATTAACTCAAATTCTCCCAAATATCCCTTCTCTCTCTACTGCCCTCTCTCAGTACATCATATTGTCTCTTACTGCTGAGCTCTGTAACCCAGTAGATGGCTCTGTCTGATCCATTGGACTTGCTGCAAACTCACAATTCTTTCTCCAGACACCAGGTGGGTATGCGGGGCTGTTCTGTTGCATCTCCTTGTTCTGCTCTTTCCCTCCAAGTTTCTTTCAATCAAATTCTTTACCCTTTGTTCTGTGTCTGTCTATGTCTTTCGTTCTTTCACTATTCTTCCCTCACTTCCCCTTTGGCTTTTTAGAGACTGACAGACTGAGGAATGGACAGCGTTGGATAATAGTTGAGGGCAGCAAATCAGTTTCACTGCCTCTCATAATAAGCACTAGAAATAATGTCTGTCTGCTGTTATTTACTTTGCTCTTTTTGAAATGTAATATATGTATTATCTCTGCTTTAGATTTAGGTTCTAATTGTCAGTTTTGGGTTAATCAGACAAAGAATCTGTTACACATTTACTCATTGCTTGTCAGAAGCCTATTTTGGTTCTATTTTTGCCAGCCCTGAATATTTCTATATTTTATTAGTGGGGTTCATTGGTATATGCCCAAATTTTACTTTACTTTTTAAAGGTATGTTTCTTTTAAGAAAATAAAGTTTATTTTGTAAGTCAGCTGAAACACTTTGCCTTTTATGGCTCAACAAGGTAAATGACATGCCTAGAGTAACACCATTAGTGATAAAAGATATTGGCATTCTATTCTAGGCACCATCTAATCACTACATTTTGTATTTTTCTCCAGTAATGTGGAAAATATCATCTGGATCTTAATTTCACTGATTATTGTAATGTGTTTCAAAATTCACTACTGAAGCTTAAATTATCTAACTTGAGGATAATACCATATGTTTTGATTAGATGAGAATACTAATATACTTCATTTCCTGCCAATTCTGTGCACACTGTCCCCAGTCTCTCTTGATCTTTGCTTTGCTAATTGATTTAGTGGTTAAACTCATGAGTCTTAGAGTCAAAGAAGCTTCAGTTTAAATTTCAGATCTGACACAATGTCATCTAAAAAAGGAGGATTAAAGACCAAAACCACCAAAGTAGAAATTATAGTGTGTCTTCTATTGGCCAACTGATGGAGTTTAAACACTTTTGCCTGCCTGGGAAACTGATAACACAAGCCTAATGAAATTCTATTTGCATATTGAAGCGGAAGATGCTTCTGGGAAAGAACTTGACCTGCACCACTGGGGTTTATCCTTACCTGAATGTCTACAGTGATATTTGTAGTTAGTGATTGAGTCTAGCAAATTTTTATCTACATGCATGGGACATGTTTATCTCTTTGGGGAATAGCTGAATTTGACCTAAAATCAGGCCCAATGATTGCCATGTTGAGCATAGCTTGTGCCCTTATTCATACCTCTTTTTAGCTCAGTCTCCTGAGAATATTTGATCCTGGAGAAAGGGCTGAGTAGCTGTTTTGGGAAGCTGAATTTTGGAGCCCAGGGAACACTATTTTTGATCTCTTAAAATATACCTCTTGTATTCTTGATGATAGCCATTATGAATGTTTTAAAGTGAAAGTCAACTCATGTCCTTCCTCTATCCAAACCCTTTAAATGGTTTCCAAACTCACTCAGAGTAATTTACAGTTTTTACAATGAGTTATAAGACTTTACATGATTTGCTTTCTCTTCATAATCTCTCTGACCTCACCACTGATGATTATATTAATACTAGGAGCCCAGTGCACAATGTGCACTCGGGGGCTCCCTCAGCCCAGCCTGTACCCGCCCAACCTGTGGCCTGCCACCTGCCCATCGTGCCCCACCCACCCCACACACGCCGCTCACCCTGCCACCTGCACTGCATCCACCTCCACAGTTGCGCTACCCGCCTCCATCTTGGCTGAGTTAATTTGCATACACCACTCTGATTGGCTGGTGGGCATGGCTTAGGCATCCTGTAGAAATGGTCAATTTCAATATTACTCATTTATTAGAGTAGGTATAATATAAAACATGTCACATGTAATAGTTACTATATATTATGATGCAGACCACAAGCAAACTATACCTAATAGGGTTGTTAAGAGTATTATATACTAATACATACAAAATGATTAGAAGAGTATCTGATATATAATAAGTACTCAGTAAGTTTAACTTATTATTGTATTCTTTTAGTAACCAGAAAAATGGAATAATTGTAAAAAAAGGTCCCCAAATTAGGATTAATAATAGCTTAAGAAAACAGAAACTTTCTGAGAGCCATTGCTAGTATGTGGTAGACCAGAGAGCCTATCTCATATCTCTTGATTAACTCAGCTCATCCTCTATTTTTTTAAAAAATAATAATTAATGTTCTCTTTAGAAAATGATGCACCAACTTCATCTTTTATTTTACATTTTCACTTTCCAGAATAAGAATATTGAAATAGTCCTTAATTGCATTTACCCAATATTCCTTACTGTTATATACCTGTGCTCATATATTTATGAATAAATGCCTCCATGTCTCTTAAATATTAGACTCTTTGAGACAAAGTACTAGGTAATTACAATTTTTAATTCCATAAGATTATAAATTCAGGTCCAAGAAAATAAATCAACAAATACAGAGCATTGTTGATGAGTATTAATATAGATTTATATACAGGTATTGATCTATGAATAATATTTTAAATACACTGACCAATAACCTAACTTTCCTATAATTTGTCTTTTGTTATTATTTCTATTTGTTTCCCTGTGGGTTGTTTGTGGATCTTTTTGAGTTGAGTTGTGATTCACATTTAGTTACATTATAACACTTTGTCAAACAAATTCTGGACTTTACATTAAAATTTGCATCTCACAAAAGTGGTTATTTCTTTCACAGCTTGACATTCATATGAGCAAAAAAACACACTAACTCAGTTTAAGAGCTGTGTTCAAACTAATAAGAACAAGATTTATATACTTTTTGGCCGAAACTGTTACTCAACTGCTAGAAATTAGAATAAAACACCACTAGCAAATAGAACCAAAGGGATCAACTCAATGTAAGCAACTCTTAGGAGCAAGTCTATTTAGAAAGTCCACTCCAGTCACCTATATACCTTCCAGTGTGCTGCAGTATTAAACAGGCATTTGCATTATTTTAAAAAACATTGGTGTGCTGGTAGGCTGGCATTACAGTGGCCCTTTTCTCCTTAGTTTTAAATTTGCTATATTCAGTGACCTAGCTATAAGGGATAATGATTATGTTAGTTAAGGTGAGTGACTATATTTCAAGGGATGAACCTTTGCATTTTTTTCACTGATAGCATCGCAGATGAACATAAGTATTAAACTGTAAAGACCTTTGCTGGCTGCTCATGACTGCCCATCAGAGGCTCTGTGGCAGAGCACGGAGACAAGAAGGAGAGCAAGTATAGGTTGGTGCTGTGTTTTTATCCAGGGTTCCTCCATGCCAACACAGGAGGTTTTAAGAGATTAGAATATTATTATACTTTTATTTGTTTGCTTAAGTCCAGACAATGCTTTATTTCCATCCTGCCTAAATGGCAGAGAAGAATTTTTACCTCCAGAATCTTAAATGGCAGAGGAAGGTTTTGCCTAAGATTGTCTCATGTCTGAAGATCTAAATAGCATAGGAGATTTTATGATTTTAAATTACTAGATGTATCTTCCACCAAGAACACATTAGACAGTTATAACATTGTAAGTCTAAAGTAGCAAATTTTTTATTTTTAGGTAAAAATATATTCATTTGTGAAAAATTAAAATGTTATTTTCAGTTGCTTATCTTCCACCAGCATTTACCCTAAAACATTAAAAATCCCTTTTCTCCATTATGTTTTCCACACAATTTTGAGACATCCCACAATCTCTACCTATCATTGCCTCTAACTTTTCTTTCCATGGTCTATTTATCACATATCATTATTTAGTACCAATTATTTCACAGACCTTCTATGCTTTGGTCTCTATCTCTTCCAGTACTCAAATTATTAATTTGCTGTGATTTTTAATGTGTTCCTAACTGCCAAAAAGGTAAAACAAATATTCAGCCTCAATTTTTGAAGGTTAAAAATTTGCACCATCTCCCATTAGAGGCTCCATTAGAGGAACCAAGTAGACAAATGATCTCTGGAAATCCCGGTTTTTTTTATTTTATGGTTTTTGCTGTAAGTTCCTTGAAGTTTCTTGAAGTATGTGCCCATTTGACTGTAGTGATTACAATCAGTTTGCATTTATCACTTGGGGCTTGATGTGACATTGGGAAGGAGGCAATGGTGAGCAAAAATATGCTGCTTCATCAATTCCATGTTGAAACAATGTGACAGCTACTTGCCCAGGGATTTGCAGGTACTTATGTGTGTGTCGGGGGGGGGATGGGGGGTGGGTATACCTTAAATGTGTGACAGATTGATATTGGGAAGGGCTTTACAAATTTAGATATAGAAATTGTAGCCAAGCTAACCTTTTGGGCAGTTTACACATATATTTATTCTAGAAGTTAATTTTACAAGGTTTTTTTTGTAAGGTTATAAAAAAATTTTATAATTTTTTTCTGCTTACCATCATCCTAAAGGCATATTTTCTTCCTCTTATTATAGTATTTGGAAAAGCAGTCCTTGACATTTTTGTTAAAGTTAAAATAAATATATTTATGAATATAATGTAATATAATATAATCTATAATAATAAAAAGATAATATGCTAATTAGATCAGACAACTTCCAGATGTCCTTCCTGACAAAGTCATGCCAGAGGGAAGCCAGCCCAGGTCCTGGATGCATCGGGCATCCCGAAGGAAGCCAGCTTGGGTCCCTGGTGCCTCTGGGTGGTCCAAGGGAAGCCAGACCAGATGCCTGCTGGTGGCGGGAGGAGGAAAGCCCAGGCCCCAGGTGCTAGAGGGAAGCAGGTGCCAGCAGCCAGGGGAAGGAAGGCCTAGTCTCAAATGAATTTTTGTGCATTGGGTCTCTAGTATAATATGATATGATTTAATATAATCCTATCTAATACAGGAGTAATATGCAAATTAACATTCACACTCTCACTCCATCACTCCGTCAGAAAGATGGCGGCAGCCATGGAGTTGGAGTGAGCAGGAGGCTTGCATTGCCCCTGGCGATGGAGGAAGCCAAGCTTCCCGCCTGCCCTGCCAGACTGAGCTCCACTCAAGGCTACAAAGTTTCAATTATAGAAGATAAATAAATCCCAAATACCTGCTCAAGGAGGGACTGGGAGCCTCAGTGGTTAGGGGCAACCTGATCTGGGTTCCGCTTAAGACTATAAAGTTTCAATTATAGAAGTTAAATAAATCGCTGATACCTGCTTCCAGCCTGAAGCAGGCTGGATATGGCCAGCCTGAAAATGGCCATCAGCCCTTCACCCAGGCTAGCCTGGTACCCTAGTGGGACCCCCCTCACCCTGAAGGGGCTGTGGCCAGCCTGCAAGCAGCCACCAGCCTCTCACCCAGGCTAGCCAGGCACCCCAAAGGGACCCCTCACCCTGATCTGGGACACCCTTCAGGGCAAACCAGCCGGCTCCCACCCATGCACCAGGCCTTTATCCTATACTAGGGACCTGGTGCATGAAATTTGTGCATGGGGGGTGGGTGGGGGGCAGTACCTCAGCCCAACCTGCACCCTCTCCAATATGGAGTTCTTGGGGACTCTCACAATCCAGGACCAGAACCAGAGTTCTTAACTGCTAACCTGCCTGCCTGCCCTAACCACTCTGCCTGCCTGCCTGCCTGATCCCCCTAACTGCCCTCCCCTGCCGGCCTGGTCACCCCTATTAACTTTCTTTTTTTAATCTTATCTCCTTCATGCACAATTGTATTTGACTTCCTTATTGGCTTCTTCCTCTCACACAATTTTTCTCTTTTATGTAACACTTTTCCTTCTGACTCATCATTTATAATCTTTTCATTCCTCCTTATTTCCTACTTCTGTTCCATCATCATTCTTCCCATTTTTCTACTACCCTCCTTCCCTTCCCACATTCCTTCTTTCCTTTATCTTTACCCCTGCCTACCCTCCCCTTTTCCTTCCTTCCCACCTCAATTTTTTTCTTCACTTCCTCCTTCTGACCTGCTTTGCTGCCTCCCCCATTCCTTCCAAGGCGGCTCCCCACCCCTGGGCTGAGGCCTTGGAATGGATCCATCACTTAGACCTCTGCTGCCTGGGAATCCATCGCGGGGCACACGCACACGGAGGCTTAGGCCTCCGTGTGCATTTGTGTGTGTGTGCCCCGCACGATTGGTCCCTTGCAAGGCCACAGTCAAGGGGTGGGGTGGCTGGCTGCTCCCTGCCCCTTTGGCTGCTGCCTGTGAATCCATCTGCCCTGCTGGACCCTCGTTCTTGGCTTCTCCCAGGGCTGTGGCCTCTGCCATCTTGGCTGGGCTAATTTGCATACAGTCGCTTTGATTGGCTGGTGGGCGTGGCTTAGGCATCCCAAAGAAATGGTCAATTTTAATATTACACTTTTATTAGTTAAGATAATAAAGGGCAATATGCAAATTGACCCTAACAGCAGAACCACTGGGAATGACTGGTCACTATGACACACACTGACCAGCAGGGAGTAGATGCTCAATGCAGGAGCTGCCCCTGGTGGTCAGTGCACTCCCACAGGGGGAGCTCTGCTCAGCCACAAGCCAGGCTGACACCTGCTAGCACAGTGATGGTGGTGGGAGCCTCTCCTGCCTCCTTAGCAGCACTAAGGATGTCCAACTGCAGCTTAGGCCTGCTCTCCACTGGCAAGTAGACATCCTCCGAGGGCTCCCGGGCTGCCAGAGGGATGTCTGACTGCCAGTATAGGCCCGATCCCCTGGGGAGCGGGCCTAAGCCAGCTGGTGGGCAACCCCCAAGTGGTT